>VOPJ01014050.1:0-200735 GCA_014673585.1 Semibalanus balanoides
GTCTCCGACGCCCATGCTTCTGGTGGTTTGTGGGGGCCCTGACCGGGCTGGTCGTCTCCCATCTCACCTGTGACAGTCGATCGGGCCAACTGAGCTGCTCTCTCACCAGGACCGTTCAGTTCCTGGCGGTATCCTGACGGGGCTCGTCATCTCCCATCTCACCTGTGAGCTGCTCCCTCAGTCGCGCGTCTCGCGGTGTGCGTCCCGTGCTGCCGGCACGCCGTCCACCGGCGTTCTATAGGTTCTCCCGATCGCTGTCTCACGTCACCCTGTCACATAATCCACCGTGACCTTGGCACTGAGCTGGAACTCAGTCTTTCCTTAACCACACAAAGCCAGATCGGGGAAAACACGGGGAAACCCCGACCTCACGAACGTCGCACACGCAAGTTCATCTGTCTGTCGAAGAGGGGGATATTGGTTAGGATTTTTATTTGAGTGTTAATAATTGGACATTTGTCTCCCGGATGAAGACTGTCTCTGTGACAGCTAAGCGACGCTTGTCATGTTGACGTGCCAAGATGGTTGTGTTGGTCATCAGTAAGTCTCTCGTAAGTCGTTTTTCGTGATAGTCATGTATCACAATATCGGCCCCATACAATATCACAATGTTTGCCAAGGTGTCCAGAACGACAGCATTTAACTATAAATCTGCTGATTTCGACGGACTACGTGGTGCGTTGAACTGTCTGCCATGGAATATTATGATAGCAAGCGGCGCGCAGCGCCGCCAAATTTCGTACACCTGTTTGGGCATCAATTACCCACACTTTGGAATTTTTTGTACTTGAAGTGCATATCAGGTCAGGTCACAAGTCATGTCAAGTGACATTACCTTCAAAAAAATGTTTGTTTCATGCCAAAGCAATCTTTTTCCCGAAAGTTTTGAAGACTTGCCGAATTTCATAAATGGAATATCATTACCGTACAATTCTTATATCTCGGATTTTTCGTATCGCGTGGATCCAAGTCAGTGTCAATTTCCTGACCTCGACCCCATTATAATGAATGGGAAAATATAACAATGCTTCCTTTCAGAAATTATGCAATTGATCAGGCTAATTCTTTCAGAATGCAGCTATTTAAGCTCATTTCTAGATGAATCAATGGTGCAATTATTGCTCAGTGATTTATACAAGGTCATCTGAGGTCATCTGAGGTCATCAGCAATGGTTTGATAATAACTCTTGATAGAAAAGAGATAGAGACGATTAGTTGACACCACTTTGTTCGTCTCGACTAGCTGCGTTGCCCCATATGCAACATGACCTACCTGGGTTACCAAATGACCTTGACCTGACTCTGAGGTCAAATTTTGAAGATGATCTTACCAGGTCACTGTGTATATGTTTCAAAGTGCCTCAATAAGATAAACACGATGGCGTCAAAATTATTTCTGTATCTATATTAGGTGACATGCTATTCACGAAAAACTTTTTTGCTAAAAGTAGTATTTTTTTAGTTTTTTTCAGTAGTATTTTTTACCTTTCATGACCTCTGGAGCCTAAACAATTGATCTGAGCTCAATTTTGAGGACCTACATGCGATTGCAAATTTCAATAGCCATCGATTGCTTCTAAATCGTTTTCTCCTAGCTATCATAGTTTCCGAGATAATCGGGGGTTTCTGGAAAAGAGTCCTAAACGGAAAATCGACCTTTGGTGACCACTGTGATCTCAATTGTGACCTAATCCAAGAAAAGACTGAAATACTTCGATAAGCTTGCCTAGAGCTATCTAATTGCCGTTTTTTCGCTCTGTTCTACGTTGCGTAGTTTTCGAATTCCACGGGGGCGGAAATCAACCCCCCCTGCAGTTTGTGTTCGGCGCGAACCCCCTGCAGTGCGCGGGTTAAAGAGGCATCCTTTAAACGTAAAAAATCCTCTCCCTCTCCAGAAAACGCACGAGCATTTTCGCGAGCGAGATCCGATTTCAAATCACTTGCAAACTTTAAATATCGCAATTAAATTAAATTAAATTAAATATCGCAAGGTTAGGTTAGTAAATATCGGGGCTCGTGCATGACTTCAAGGACAACCCCAAACGTTTTTTGACCTTTATTAAATCACTAAAATCATCATCTCACTCTACCCCAGTTCTTATGCACGGTGGAAACAGCTTCACAGGTGATTCCGAGAGAGCAGCCTGCTTTAACCAATGCTTTAACCAAAAGTGTTCTGACCCTCATATTGGCACGTTGCCAATCGCTCCAAATCTAAACGTACTAAATTAAAAAAATGACTTTCCGCAGGACAAGGTCGAGCGCCTACTTCTCAGCCTTGACAGCCACAAGGCATGCGGTCCGGACGGTCTCAGTGCTCGATCTTAGGGAATGTGCTCCAGAGCCTGGCCGTGCCGATCGAGATCTGTTGCCGCTGTCAGTTCGAAACAGGGCGTCTTTCAGCCGTTGGACACAGCCATGTTAACCCGTGCACAAGAAAGGAGACAAAAAACAACCAGAGAACTATCGGCCCATCTCCCTTTTAGGCTTTTACCACTCTGCTCAAAGGTGCTGGAGAAGGTTGTTTACAACCTTCGGTTACGACTGCCTGATTGAGCATTGTCGTCCCGTTTTGCCTGTCAACCAACACGGATTTTTGCCAAAACGGTCGTGCGTGAGCGTGACCAACCTGACCTGCTTCTTGAATGATGCCTGGGGCTCTATAGCCGAGGGGAATCAGTTGGATGCTGTGTATACAGACTACTCGTCCGCTATTACAAGTGTAAATCACCAACTGTTGCTGCACAAAATGAATCACTCATTCAATTCAAGACCGCGCATACTCGTGGCTTCGTTCATACCTGCTAAACCGTAGTCAGCGAGTGGTTGTAAACGGGAAACACTCACCGTGAACTCCATTGTTATCGGGCGTCCCAGAAGGTAGTATCTGCGGCCCCTTGTTATTCATCTGTTTTACCGCCGATATACATAAAAAATGGATGCACAATGTATGCTGATGACGTTAAGTTGTATACGCCGGTCTGTTGTGAAGACGATGCTCGTAGCATTTTTTTTTTTTTTAATTCTCTAAACCGCCACCATTAAAAGGTTGACCAGGAATGCCCCACCCACATCCAACGACGCAAACCGCACCTGCGTTAAACACCAGAGAAACAAAAGAGAAAATGTCGCGGCACTCCACTAAGGAAATGAAAACAAACTTAAAAGAGCATCGAAAGAGAGGTATCAAGGGTATTAGATTGGTGATAATAGGAAGCAAAAAAGTATCATTGCTGAGAAACAGATAAAGACTGGGGCCCCGCTATGGGCTCACAGATGTCAACTTCATTCACGGTGTTTAGCAAAGGGATAATCAATACACTGGCGGAGGCAAATTCTGGCTATTATTCAATGCTTTTCATGCTGGACCTTCAATGGACCCTCAACTCAGCTAAGGCAAGCTTGTTGTGAGTGGGGAATCCTGAATCAGCGCCATTGAATGGGTATTATGCCATATTTCCGAATTTAATGAAAGCAAACACATTTGACTCATTTGTTAACAATATAACACACATACATCACATACACTACATACACACATGCACACATACACATACATACATACTGAACCATGTAAAGGTTGTTAAATAGTTTATGCATATTGTTTTCACTAATACTTGTAAATATATGTTGTACAGCATATACAGGTCTTTGTATTGAAATATTGTTATTTACCATGTGCCATACAATGTAGCTTTATATTTGAACTCATTTGTTGGACAAATATAAACACATACGTATATAACCACACTACATGCAATATACAGGTGAATCATCAATATATATATATAACCATGTAGGTATCAATTTATGTAATGTAATTGTATATCAAGCTATACCCGTATATATGTTGCACAAGCATTATGCATATACAGGTACTTTGTATGAAATATTGTATATTATTGAAGATATTATATCATTGTTTATTTACGCAATGTGCAATACAATTGTAAGCTTTATAACCTCAATACTTCTGTAACTTGAATATGATAAATCAAATCATTTCACATAACCATGTGATAGAATAGTTTGATGTTATTTTTACTGTCAGTTGACATCGACTCTCTTGTACAATTGGTCACGTGGTGTCGGGGAACTGAAGTTTGAACCCGGCCAAGTGCCAACGTAATATCGTCATCCTTGCGCACCTCGCCTGTCTTACGCCTACACAATGGACGGTGTTACACTGAAGCATCACGCAACAGGTCGCGAACGACTGGGAGTCATACTAGACATCAAAGCATGAATTTCGCTTATCATGTGGACCCACAGTCGCAGACTAAACCATGCTTGCGCTTGGACGTTATCCCCAGCATGCAGCTGCGTTCGTCGCCCATGTAAAGCTGAACACAGGGTCATGCTGTGTGCTTTCAACGCTCATGTCCGTTCTATTATCGAATACGGGAGCGTGGTCTGGTCGGGAGCGCCAGTGACCCATCTTTAACGGCTGGAACGCATTCAGCATTCCTTTTTTATTTGGCTCGCGCGTTCATCTGACCACAGCTCCTTTAACCCGCGCGTTACTGGGGTATATTTCATAACGCGAGTTACTGGGGGGGGCTATGTATAAGCCACCCTCTGATCTCCGAAACTACTAGACTGATCTTAACAATTCGAACGGCATTCGATAGCCCTATCAAATTTGTCGAAGCAAACCTAATATTGTTATCCTCAGGGTCAACCGATGACGCCCACAGGTCACGTCCAAAAAAAATTTGACCGTGCCATCAGAGATTCCGGTGGTCGGCATTGTCGCTAAAAAAAACAGTTTTTTACGGCATAATAAGTTGGTAAATCGGTATCGTTCGTGTATCTGACATTCTAATTCCATTAAGCTGATATTGACCCTTGGGTCAGGTCACAGGTCATCCGAGGTCACGAGGTCAAAATTGAATATTACGGTCATTAGGATTGAAACACATGTTTTATGGGTCGTTTATTGTTAGAACGCGAAAAATGACCTTAGAACATGTTTTTTTACAAACACAAAGTTGGGAAGAAAAAGCAAAAAAAACGGAAACTGCACTTTTTTGCTTAAGTTTTTATACAGTAAGGGTGCTCTTAATTTTGTCTTTGAAAGGCTGTCACTTCCAGTCATTTTTGAATGATATTAGACTTCAACCTTTCTACACACATTCATTTGGGATCAACTCAATTGTTACTATATTCCGGTTTTATTGTGAAAATTCGAATTTTTTTTTGAAAATCTTTCAAAAAACAAAAACAAAATGTCTTTGGAATTCTCAAAAATTTTGATTTCAATTTTTTGAAAAATCGAGAAAGCAGTCTGATAGCCAACTTATTACCTGTCGTTTGTTTTGACGATTGAGTTTATCCTTAAACTGTACTTTGGCAGCGTTTCCCGCAAGCCCCTCATCTTTCAACAAAAACGCAGGAACATGACGTCATCCTGACGCATTCCGTTTGACCTATTCATCCTCGTCTTTTTCCATCAGGCAGCATGTGTCAAATTGATCTGGGACAAGGTACTGAAAGTTTGGTCATGATACCTGCGTTGGTTTAGGAGATATTGCAGAATAACGGGAGGGGGGCTATGAATAGCCCCCCCCCCAGTAACTCGCGGGTTAACCTAGCTTACGATCACCTGCTGCAGCATTTCAAGGTTTCCTCCATAAAATCTCGTTGCATGCAGCATGATCTTATGTTCATACACAACGTTTTTCACGGCCGACTTGACAGTCCTCAGCTCTTGTCATGCTTCCAGCTGTGGGCTCCGGCTAGACGGATCAGGTCACCTGTGCTCTGGCATATACCGTTTGCATGTGTCGCTGCTGTGAAAAACGGATCTTTTGCCGATTTTTTTTTCCATGTGTAAC
Source organism: Semibalanus balanoides (assembly GCA_014673585.1). Lineage (NCBI taxonomy): Eukaryota > Metazoa > Arthropoda > Thecostraca > Balanomorpha > Balanidae > Semibalanus > Semibalanus balanoides. Next base: position 5,838 of record VOPJ01014050.1, read on the forward strand.
GAGTTCCTTAAAGGACACTGTCCAGTGTCCGTTCAAAGTAAAATTTGATAGGTTAAAGAACAACCAGATTTGATAAGCACCATTAAGTCCGCTTTTTGAAATTCGCGCCCAGTGGCCCAATATCGTCGTTCAAACTTCAGTTTTCTTCCAGCCAATGAGCTTGACGAGTCCGCCACCACTACGTACCAAAATCAATTAATTGCAGCCTTGTGCAACTATGGAAATTATTGATTTCTTTGCTCAAGCATTCTACCCAAATTTGCAATTTCAGAAAACATCCCATGTCTTATTATGCCTGATTTAATTCAATAATAGGCATGAAGGAAAGATTTTGCCGTGAAGGAAAAGATTTTTGCCCAGAAAGGTTTTTTGACTTTTACGAAGGGATTGATTCCCAGCATTAATGAAGTTTTTTTCTAATCGAGGTTGTTTTTGGTATCGATTGTTTACATTTGTGTACAGTATTCCTGCACATTGTTGTTTTACAATCATACGGAAATGTCTGAACTGCGCTAAATTTGGCGCTCAATCGCTGCCATATTATTTAGAGCTGTGTGGAAATCGTTTACCGTTTTTATATTATTATGAAAAATGAAGTAAATTATAGTTTTACGTCACCATATACCATTCTTAGACTTTCTTAGTAAAAATGGTGCTCTTTATTTGAAACTTGGCCTTTATATTGTTGTAAAACTTTTCTTTAACATAAATATCTAGTTTTTGATATTTTTCGCAACAAATAAATCTAAAAAATGCAAAAATACAAATAAAAGATTTAAAAAATGTTGTCAAAATTTTGATTTTGTTTTTGTTCTAGACACTGGCGGATCCAGAAAGTGTGATTTTGACAGTTTGGGGGGGGGCAAATCCCAAAAATTATCGCATAATCTGAAAACTCATCGATTTCGCTTGCTTATGTATCAATACTGATTTAACACAAACTTTCTCGAAATAAAAAGTTGCTAGTTTACGACAAACTCATGGAAATGTGTCAAATTTGCGCCGATTTTGGTGTTTGGGGGGGGGGGCTATGGCCCCCCCCTGGATCCGCCCTTGGTTCTAGAACATTTATATGTCTGCCTGATTATGTTCAATTCAGTTTATCTGTTAATTTCTCCCTTTTCACAGCTTTTCAAAGTTTTTGTGATTGTATTACTAAGTGTAGTGTGATGTCGCACCTCAAACAGCAATGTCGCAGAGTCGATGTATTGGGTCGGGCACACAACCTCACAGTGTCACATCTCAAGCCAGACTCCCTCTCCTTTCCCCGACCATCTCCGACCTCACCTCCACCCCGCCCGTCCACATGAACTTGGATCGCGGAACAGCTGGCAGGTCCGTCACGGGAGACAAACCCGGCCGCGCGGCCAGGACCGTCACGGGCCGCCAGCGTGAGCAGTTATGGTGATAGGTTACACTGCCACCTGTTGCCTTTTCCCATGCGACGCGGGTGGCCGGAGCAGTCAGCCCCACATACATCACGACACCCTGAACTCTTCACTACACTAAGTTCGAGCATAGTTCGTTGTGCTTGAAAGGCTATCACTAAGTCAAAAATGGTGATATTCTTTTGAAATTTGGTTTGTATGCTTATTTTTTTTTCGAGAGAGCCATCTTATAGCAAATGTTATTCCTTTCTTTTGATGTTTTTTACATTTGCTTCTGAGTTCAATTTTCTAAACTTTTTAAACATAAATAGTTTTACCACCAAAAATGGCATGACATGACGCCATTAAAACTTAATTATCTCCAAAACGCTATAACTTCAAAATTCTCAAAAGTGTAGGAATGCATCAACATGCAATTTTATTTGTCAATGGTAATACATAATTCAACACGGGGCGGAAAAAATGTGGACCTAGCTCCGAGCTGAATATTCCGCCCGAGACCGAAGGTCGATGGTGGAAAATTAAACGCTCGGACCGAGGTCCCAAATAATTATTCCGGTTCAAGTGTGGTATGAAATTTACATATGCCGCCGAGCAGGATTTTTCGCTCTTTATACGATTTCCACGAGATTTGGAAAACATTTCGGCACGGAAAAAAAATGTTTTTCCAGATGAAATAACATTGAGCTGTAATGCTGAGCCCAAGGCTCTATAACAGCTGAGCCATTGTAACGTTGTAATATTTAATATTGAGCCACGCGTGCTAACGATAAATGGATGTCTCAGCATATGCTAAAAATCTATAGATTTTCAAGCATTTGAAGCTTCTGTTGGAGCCAGCCGTCTGTATTTCCTCTCCCTTTTTGTAATTTTTGACTAATTTCACCCAAAAGCTGTAAAAAGAGAGGAAAATCACCCCATCATAGCAAAAATAGTAGTTTGCATGGCCAGAGCCGAGCGGACCCGACGAGTGGACGCCAAGACGTTTTTTTAAACAAATTTAGTCCGAATGTTTTGATAAGATGGGTTCCCGAGATCAGGACCCACGCTAAGCTAAGCTTGTTGCGCAGCCCTTGACCCTACCATCCGATCACGCAATTCCAGTCACCGGCAGAATTTGAGACGAAAGTTTAACGTCCCCTAACGACTGATGACTCGCCCGGCTCGCTGGCTTCATCTGACCTTTGACACCGCCGCTGCCACCAGCCGCAGGTCATCCCCGCCAGCAGCAAACAGCGAGCGCCGAAGCGGCTCGAACCCATCTTGAGAGGGTGGATGAGAGGGTCCAGCGCTCTCCCGACTGAGCTACACGGGCAGACTATTCGAAATTCGAATCCGTTGACTCACCATTTTACAAGTCTGGTCGCAAGCGTCGTTGGCTGCGGTTTTGGATGGGACAAGCATTGAATGCTGCAACTTTGAAACGCTTTGATATTTCCCCGACGGTAGCCGTCTGGCGATTAGCGTACATTATGACGTCATCACCAGGTAGTTATAAATTCAATCCAGAGATGGCGCTACTGTCAGGCGTTGTCACTTTCGGCGGGCGTAGCGTTCTACCTTCCTAGCCTTGAACCAACCTATCCTCAATACATACTGTAACCACCACGAGATAACACGTCTATAAATCTATACCCGAAGCCACGCGTCCTGCGTAGGCGACACCACCAACCAGCACATCGCAGACGATACTACACAATCTCCTGCGTCATCCATCAGATGCTCCCATCAAACGCCGGCACTCTGTTATAGCGGTTATATTTGTAAACCAGACAGTATAGTTCCGTAAAGCCCTGTCAACAAACGCTGGCGGCCGTGGCCAGGCCGGCAGCCGGGACTGATACGCCCCACCCGCCGGAGGAATGCCGCCACAACGCCGCAGCCGCAACTCGCCGGCTATTTACACTTTATACAAATGGCGCCTAAACAGGTGCAAACACTACTCTACAGCATTAACGTCCGGGCGCATAGCAATACATATTTCATTAAGAACGCCTAATTTGCTAAAGACAGAAACAACGCAAACGACGCCATACAATTGTGGTCTTTTATCTGTCCGAGGACGCAAACAAGTCTCCAACTCGGCTCCTATTGATTATCACTAGTATCCACCGACAAGATATGACCGAGCCAGGTCGACGCCACTCAGCACCGAGCACCGACCCGAGCGCGGCACCAATCGTCGCACAAACCAAGCTATCGCCGACGACGCGTCACCATAGCGTCCAGCGGCGCCCCACCGCCCGGCCCCAGAAGCGCCAACGCCACCAGGCAAGACAGAGAGAAAGAGCGACTTCTATTGCATGTCTCCACCAATCACAGACTTCTGACCGACGCCGAGGGACTGAGCGCCCCAGTGAGTGCTACTGACTACTACGGTGTCCTCTACCTAACGCTTACAAACGGGCTCAAAACGACCCAACGCGCCACCACAACACAAACCGACGAGACGACACGCGATGCAGAAGCGATAAGTCACACCGGTTCGCAACGGAATTCACTACAATTGTAACAAACAAGTCGTTATCTGTGATTTTGATAACCGTTTCCTTGCGGGTCGCCGACTGGTCGCGCTCGCCGCCGCCGCCACGACCAGGAGTTCACTGGCACACTGACGGACCACCCCAGACCCTAGCGGACCACGATGGACCATGACGGACCACGACGGACCATGACGGACCACGACGGCCAGCGTACCGACGCATTCGATGTATGGAGCTGGTCACGCCAGGCGGCGGCGGCAGCGGCGGGGCTGTGTGCCCGAAGTGATGGCTGGCCCGGCACTGCTGACCGGGCATGATAGAGGGCAGCACTCGTCCGCAGAATCGGGATAGAGGGCAGCACCCGTCCGCAGCGACAGCGGGAGCGATGCGAGGGCGAGCAAGATATGCCCGCGTCTACCAGCCGATACGGGCCAGGGCAGGACAGGAGAGAGGGAACACAGGACAGACACAGGAGCGGCAGGAGGACAGGAGGACAGACACAGGAGCGGCAGACAGCAGACACCGAATGATGTCGAGCGAGGCGGGCCTGACGATGGAGCGGGGCCGCGCACACTCTGGGAGGAGGCGGCCGCGAGGGACAGGGAGCACGGACGACCGACAGACAGGGACAGCAGGGCAGCTCCAGCAGCCTGCGGTGGAGCGCAGCAGGGAGGGAGAGACGGGCGATATTGAGGGGAGGGGCGCCGGTGGCCGCTTACGAGTTCTTCAGCAGAGTGTTGGCGCGTTCGTTGGCCAGCTTCAATCTGCCCTCGTTCGATTGGCTCTGTAACAACGGCAGCGCGCCGTTAGCCACGCACACACACACACACGCACACCAATCACACGCGTCAGAAACGTGGCATCACCGGCTACTTTATCACCAGTCAGGATAGACTAACCAAACATATTAGACATTATCCACGAGTGAAACGTCATTCAACGACGGAACACCTGACCAGATGTACTCGAAATGAATAGCCGTTTACTTAGCTGAACAGCAACCTTCTGGCGGCACGTCGTCGCGACACTCCACCAGTTCACCCGGTCCTAAGCAGATAACGAGACAGACACTGAGACAGTATGGCCGGCACTATAAGCTAGCGAGACTGTCGCCTCTGATTGCCGGGGTCAGGAGGAGGTTTATCGAGCAGGACCGACAATACCGACTGCACCACCTAGTGAGACACACACAGACAGACAGACAGACACACGTGCAGAGCGACACGACAGAGACGGATCTTACTGCGCCACGTGGCGCCACAGGCAGGGGTACGGGGAGGGGGGGGGTGCAGGCAGCACATGCGCGGCACCGGTGGTGGTGTACGTCCGACGCTGAGGCGACAGTTCAGCAGGCCTGCCAGGGACCAGCCGACTACCCCGCCACTCAGATAGACGGCCGATACCTGGGTCCGGTCAGTCACACGACAGACGATGAACACGGTCCAGTCGCCCACGACAGCTAAAGCCTGTCATACGGTGGGGAGCTAACGTACAGACGATGAACACGGTCCAGTCGCCCACGACAGCTAAAGCCTGTCATACGGTGGGGAGCTAACGTGGGCGCAGCGGCGGAGAGCTGCTGTTGACACTCTGGGCCTGTTCCCGTGGCGCCTCTAATCCCCTCCAGCCTCCTCCGAGCTGCTCCAACTTGCAACGGTCTGTTGCAAGTTAGAGGCGCCACGGGAACAGGCCCTAAGTGTGACAAGGGCAGAGAGAGGGTGGCTGTGGATGAATTACTGTGTTAACCAACTGAACGCCACGCCCGCAGCCTAATGCTGACGTCAGCTGAGGAGCTGCGAGTACCACTGGTGACGTCATCACCCGTGGCTGAGCAGTGACAGCGTTAAGCTTCAACAGGTGAAATACGGCCTTCATGTCTGACGACACGGCCGACTATGTCACGTCAAGCGACCGAACCGGGCAGCGTTGGCCAACATGTCATTGTCGACGTGAACTACCAATGTGGATGTCGAATAACGGGGAGCTAGTACTGCGGTGTCTCGAATGGGAATCNTGAGGGGGGAGGATGAAGAGGACGGGTGAGGGGAGGATGAAGAGGACGGGTGAGGGGGAGGGATGTAGAGGACGGGTGAGGGGGGAGGATGTAGAGGACGGGTGGAGCACGAAGCTCAGCCTGTCCCTAGTCAGCACTCGGCCGAGCTGACCTCTGGGCTCAGGCACTGCCGTGGCCCTCGCTGGGCTGACACTTCTGAAAAGCTGGGTTTGTTTGAGGATAAGTCGGCAAACTTACGTGATGTAAATTCGTGTGATGCTTGAATACAGATTACTGGCAAATATTGAACTATCGGCTAATATATTCCTTTTAAAAAAGTGAGACAATATTTGTGCATCACAATGTTTTCAGCTCGTCTGTATTATACCGATTCTTCGTACGTGAAACAGTCTCACAAAACAGTTGGTCTGACGCTGGTGTGACCAATATATAAGCTTGCCATGCTCGTCTGCTTCCGATTGGTCTCCAAACGATGAGATTCACGAGACAATGCTTATAACAATGTGTATCTTAGAGTCGTACCAAATACTGCCAACTATTGGTGAAAACGGCGCTCCTGATTTGTAAGTGCCCGACACCGATGCCGTTACGGAAGCGTCTGGCCGTGCAGCTGAATGCTAACCTGACCCCGAACCGCCCCAGGCAATGGTGCGGTAACACCAACCTCTGACCTAACCCCCATACCGCCGCAGGCCATGCTGACTGCTGACTGCTGACTGCTGACTGATGACTGACTGCTGACTGCTGACTGCTGACTGCTGACTGCTGACTGCTGACTGCTGACTGATGACTGGCGACTGGCGACTGCTGACTGCTGACTGCTTGACTGCTTGACTGCTGACTGCTGACTGCTGACTGCTGACTGCTGACTGCTGACTGCTGACTGCTGACTGCTCTTTGACTGCTGACTGCTGACTGCTGACTGCTGACTGCTGACTGCTGACTGCTGACTGCTGACTGCTGACTGCGACTAGCTGACTGCTGAACTCGCTGTGATATTGCATGACTGCTGAACCGCTGACGCGCTGACCGCTGAGCCCCTCACTACCCCAGGCATGCTGGAACCTGCGCTGACCGCTGACCGCTGAACGTGACCCTCACTACCGCCATGGCATGCTGACCTCGGCTGACCTCGACTGACCGCTGACCGCTGACCGCTGACCGCTGACCGCTGACCGCTGACGTGACCCCTCACTACCCCAGGCCATGCTGACCTCGCTGACCGCTGACCGCTGACGTGACCCCCCACTACCCCAGGTCATGCTGACCTCGCTGACCGCTGACCCCTCACTACCCCAGGCGATCGTGATCCCGCCGCTGGCGCGCTGGCCGTACGAGAACGGCTGGACGTTTGCCACCTGGTTCCGGCTCGACCCGGTCAACTCGGTGAACATTGAGCGCGAAAAGCCCTACCTGTACAGCTTCAAGACCAGCAAGGGCATCGGCTACTCGGCGCACTTTGTCGGCTCCTGCCTGGTGCTCACTGCGATGAAGATCAAGGGCAAAGGGTTCCAGCACTGCGTCAAGTATGAGTTTCAGCCGAGACGGGTACGTAGGCGGGGGAGAGGGAAGGTGTGGACGAGGGGTTAAATTTGGGCTGCCCGGATGGTTAAACTATGTGTTGGACGAAGTTGTCGGACGTCGGTGTACGGGAAGTGTGTGATGTTTTTGAAGCCAGTGGCTCGGTTTACAACAGAATCGACTATTCAAACGCGCGGAGGGAAGGGCAGTGAACATTGTTGGGTGTGATTATTTTGCATAAACGTGCTAAGGCACGGCGGTTAATAAGGCAATCCATACCGTCCATCCGTACCGTTGCATCTTCCATGCCAAAGATAATTGCATCATTCGCTGGTCAGCCGGCTACTGCGCACTACTATGCAAAGCCAGTTCCGTCCGCAATACGTCAACCCATTAGCGTGTTTCATTGATGGCTGATTGTGGCCGCCTCGGTCATGGGACGCCGCCTGAAGGCCGACAGGCGCCCTCCGGTCGGACAGGCGCCCTCCGCCTGAAGGCCGACAGGCGCCCTCCGGTCGGACCGGGCGCCCTCCGCCTGAAGCCGAGGGTCCCTCGGTCGGACGGCGCCCTCCGCCTGAAAGGCCGACAGGCGCCCTCCGGTCGGACGGGCGCCCATCCGCTGAAGGCCGACAGGCGCCCGTCCGGTCGGACGGGCGCCCTCGCGCCCTGAAGGCCGACAGGCGCCCTCTCTCGGTCGGACGGCGTGCCTGAAGGCCGGACAGGCGCCCCTCTGGTCCGGTACGGCGGTGCCTTGAAGGCCGACAGGCGCCCTCTGGTCGGACGGCGTGCCTGAAAGGCCGCAGGCGCCCTTCCGGTCGGACGGCGTGCCTTTTCAAAGGCAGCCGCCGCCGGCCATGGAAGCGCCGCCTGGAAGGCCGACAGGCGCCCTCCGGTTCGGACAGGCGCGCGCTCCGCCTGAAGGCCGACAGGCGCCCTCCCGGTCGGACGGCGCCCTCGCGCCTGAAGGCCGACAGGCGCCCTCCGGTCGGACAGGCGCCCTCCGCCTGAAGGCCGACAGGCGCCCTCCGGTCGGACGGCGTGCCTCAAAGGCAGCCGCCGCCGCCGCCGTCACTCGGAGGCGCCGATCAATAGGCAATATGTGCGGCACGGCCGGTCCGAATTGAGACGGACTGGCTGCGGAGTGCGGCGCCGGGCCGCCCACTCGTCACCCGCCCGATCGGCATTCATAGACGGGACGGGCGGCACGCTCATGGCTGGTAGACGCCGGTGATGGACTAATGGGGTACGAGTGGGGGTACAAACCACACTGCCCAGTTGTCTGTAGAAGGGAGTGGTCTTACTTATCGGTGATGTGTCACATGAGGTTTGGTGTGTAAGTATTAGTTTCTGAACTGGAGACTGGACGATGGTCGAATTGATCCACCCCTATTATCTGTCTCATTTGTATTCTTCGTTTACCAACCAATTCGAGGTGTGCAGGCTTAGATATTTATAAGAAAATATGACATTATTTAATACGAATAGAGCTCATGAAAGCCTTAGAAAGCTGCCGAAGTAGAGCCTTAACTTGCTTTCATAATTAGTTGATGAATTATTGCTTAATTCAACACTTCCGCGTGTGTACATTGCGTATTCTCAAATCTGTGTTCCGACGTCTGGCTGACTTTCGGCACATGACAGGTAAGATGGTCCAGCATTGGTGCACTGCCCTGCCATTTCACGAAATAAAGTCATTGCTTAGACCATGACAATCTGCCTTGCGTCAACGAAATTAGCTTCTTGGCAGTCGCTTTGCTCCGAAATATACGACCTTCGAATGTCACAGCCTGACCTTCCATATCTCTGTGAACCCTGACGTCGACTCGCCGCTGAGGAAGTGCCATCCCGGCCGGAGTTTGTATCGATGCACTCTCACTCCGTGCCCAGTGCTCCGGTGGCCTGGTCGTCGGTCCGTCCAATCGACCGTTACCCGGCACCGGAGGGGACGGTCACGGGGGACGCCAGGGGGACGGGAGGGGAGACGGGAGGCTCATGGGACGCCGCAGGAGAACGGGAGGGTCATAGGGACGACCATGGGCAGCCCTGCGGAACGTGGACTTGCCGGCCGCTGCCGGCCTACACGGCGCTATCGCCATCGGGTGTCAGACGCCGCTCCGGCCGACTGCGCCTCGTCGAAACGCGCTCCTCGACTTCTCTCGCTCAGTTTACGACTGAAGTCTGTTTACCCCGACTTTATGGTGCGTGAGTGCTGAGGGGGTTAGTGGTCCGGACTGAGGGGGTTAGTTGGTCGCAGGGGGGGTGGGGGGGAGTGACATTAAAATCGTGATGACGACCGTAAGTTGGATACGCGGTCCGCTGAAGGTGGGGGGGGGGGGGGGGGGGGTCACGCGACGTCTCGGTTTAGTAATGACTCCGCCGACGGATTCCCTGCGGTCGGGCGCGTGTGTGTATGTGTGTGTGTGCTTATGTATCCCCAGAGAGAGTGTGTGTAGTGTCACGTGTGTACAGTGTACACTGGTTTCTAGGGCTGTATGCTGTATTCCTTGCAATGAGTTGCATCGATTAGTGTGTCCCTGAGTATTTGACTAGCATGTCACGATTTAATCATCCGGCTTAATTATGTACTCCTTTCTACTTAATTGCCTTCCTGAAGTGAAATGAAATGAATCTAATTTATAACGCCGCCAAAACTCGACCACCTGTGTGCAGTGGCGGAATGGCCCCAGTCTGGCAGCCAATGCCACTCGGCCATTGATTCGTTAACCCGCCATTGGCTGGGGTCTCAGCTGACCGCCATTGGCTGGAGGAGGGGGCGTTTTTCGCCCTTCCTTATCTTCATAACTATTAACCGCAGCTAAACGTGCAAGGCGGCAATCGAAAGCTCTCAATGAGACGCATCTTAAGTACTCGCGATTTTTTCTTCAATTAAGGTCATGTCAGGTCACAGTCAGGCTAAAGGTCAAAATTTCGATGTTTGAGTTTTTGGGCCATACTTTCATTCAAAGTCTTAGATTAAGACTATTATCGCACAAAATGCTCTCAAAGGTATGATGCATGTTCCGTGTAAGAAAAAGGAAAATTGTAAAAAGAGATTGTAGTGTGATGTCGCACCTCAAACAGCAATGTCGCAGAGTCGATGTATTGGGTCGGGCACACAACCTCCCAGTGTACATGCTCAAGCCAGACTTATCCCTTTCCTTTCCGTCCATCTCCGACATCACCTCCGCCATCCGCCCGTCACGGTCGCGTCACGGAGGACGGACCCTGCCGCGCGGGTCCAGGACGCGTCACGGGGGGCCGCCAGCGTGGAGGCAGTTAAGGTGATGGGTTACAACTGCCATCCTGTTGCCTTTTGCCCATGCTGACGCGGGTGGCCGGATGCAGTCAGTCCACATACAATCACGAACCTGAACTCTTCACTACATAATTCCCTGATTTTTCAAAGAAATCACCAACGTCACTCACATATGAGGCATACATACACACCCTAAATCAAAATTACAACGAACTTACGCCAGGTACAAGTACCACACATTTGTCCACTCTCACACGTCTCCTACTTCATCTATCATGTCACAGGCAACGCCTTGAAAAGCCATATAATTGTTCCACGAGTATGGCACTTGCCGCAGGCTGCAAAGGTCCCGGCACCAACAGTGCCGCGAGCATCACTCGCCCGCACTGGTGGCTCTGCCGACCAACAGCCCCGGCGGCTGTCACATCGGTCACTGCCCAGCTGCAGGTCCGGCAACCGCGAGCATCACTCGCCCGCACTTGGGGTGGTCTGCCGACCACAGCCGCGGCGGCTGTCACCATGTCACTGCCCGGCTGCAAGTTCCGGCACCACCAGTTGCCGCGAGCGATCACTCGCCCGCACTGGTGTCTGCCGACCCCACAGCCCCGGCGGCTTGTCACCATGTCACTGCCACTGTCCAGCTGCAGGTCCGGCACCACCAGTGGCCGCGAGCATCACTCGCCACCGCAATGGGTGGTCCTGCCGTGACGTCGTCGCTCCGACTGCAGCACACCACTTCGCAGCTGTTACCCCTCAGCTGGCACCCCCCTCAAGCTGGCCGCCCACCGCCCGCTACTACACAGCAAGCACTACAGCAACTGCAGCTCCAAGCATGCCTGGCACCAGCAGGACTATAAGCTTCTGGCTCAGCTCCAACTCAGCTGCCATCAGCTCCCAACTCAGCTATCATCAGCTCCAACTCAGCTTCCTCAGCTCACTCAGCTTCAATACAGCTCCCAACTCAGCTCTCAACTCAGCTGCCTCAGCTCCAACTCAGCTTTGCCTCCAGGCTTCGCAACTCAGCTGCCTCGCTCCAACTCAGCTTCCGTCAGCTCAACTGTCAGCTTGCCTCAGCTTCAAAGCTCAGCCTTCCTCAGCTCCAACTCAGCTTCCTCAGCTTCCAACTCAGCTTCCTACCTCAGCTCACGTCAGCTGCCTCAGCTCCAACTCAGCTGCCTTCAGCTCCAACTCAGCTTGCTGCAGCTCCAACTTGCAGCTGCCTCAAGCTCCAACTCAGCTTCCTCAGCTCCAACTCAGTCTGCTGTCTCCGGTCTGCTGACACAGCTCTGCTGACTCAGCCGCAAGCGCACCATGTCGCTGCCCAGTGGCCGGTCCGGCATCAACCAGTTGACCACCGTTTGCCTGCGAAGCATCACTCGCCAACACTGGGTGAGATGCCGTGACGGTCGGCCGCCTCATGCAGCGGCGGCCTCCCGCCCGCCAAGGGAGTCGTGTCGTCTCCCGTGGCGGAAGGCGGCGCGGCGGCCAGCTGCGTGACCGGCCCGCCTGTCTCCTACCCTTACGCCTCTTCCCGACCCTGCACACCGGGTTCCGCGCAGTTGCCTCCAATGGTGCCGAAATAGCTTGTAGTGTTGTATGGTCGCACCTCAAACAGCAATGTCGCAGAGTCGATGTATTGGGTCGGGCACACAACCTCCCAGTGTCACATCTCAAGCCAGACTCCCTTTCCTTTTCCCGTCCATCTCCGACCTCACCTCCGCCCCCGCCCGTCACGGTCCGTCACGGGAGACGGACCTGCCGCGCGGCCAGGACCGTCACGGGCCGCCAGCGTGAGCAGTTAAGGTGATGGGTTACACTGCCACCTGTTGCCTTTTCCCATGCGACGCGGGTGGCCGGAGCAGTCAGCCCCACATACATCACGACACCCTGAACTCTTCACTACAGAGATCAAGGTCAAGATCAGGTCAAATATGGGCAACAGCAAGGGGTCATGCGACCCATGTTTTTTTGCGTTATTTTACTGTTTAAATTCGATAGTAGCAGCCACTTGGACAATTCGACACTACAAAAGGTCATCAGGTCACATTAGGTCAAAATTTTGAAATTGATAAATCCAATTAAAGGGGCATGCTTTTATACCAGTTTTGTCTCAAAAGTTCAGTGGTGGCACTCATTTATCTGAATCCGGTCAATACAAGCCAAAACAGGTACTTAAAAAAAGACGAGTTACTCATGCTTCGGGAGCCATAAGTCAGTCAAAAAATTATATTGCTTTTAAATTTGGTTTCGGCATTGTCCATGTATGGTTATCATACCATACATTCATTCCCTTTTTAATATTTGAAACTTTTGATTTTGAGGGAATTATTAAAAACAAATAGGGGTAAAAAAATGCTCAAAAATCCGAGATTACCATTTTTAAGCCCTTGTCAATTGCTATTTTTTAACGTTTTTATATTGTATTTTGTTTTTTAAATAGTCGTTGTACGGCATGTTAAGCTTTAGTTTATTTTTTTGCGTCAAATTCGTGGGCAGTGATGTCACTAAATAACTCGATTGTTTTTCTCGACGAAATCGCTTATTTTTTTTTGCACAGACGACGTCTCATTGATGTAGATTGTAGGAGAAGGTACCTGAAGTTTCGCGTTGATAGCGCTGTTCGTTTTTGAGCTATTACGAAAATTCTTCAGGGGGGGCGTTTTTTGCCCCCCCGACAATGGCGGGTTAAGTGATGACACGCCGCCGTCTCGGGCCGGCGTATTGCATTGTGTCTGCCACCTGCCACGTGCGGTCGCGTAGAATGTAATTGTATCGGCCGCCTGCCTGCCGTTGGCGCATGCTGGTGGTATTCCTGGCTCCGGTGAGATTACGGGGCCGTCTGCAGGAATTGATACGGCTCCGAATGTCAGTCTTACTGTCGCGTGCGTGCCGCCATGGGCGCCGCCGGTAGTGACTGATACAGAGACTTTGAACTTAGCAAATTCCGCTCCAAGTCGGGACATTTTGGTGCTGCTAGGAATCGGAGCGGCAGCATCAGAATATCGGAGCCTCTGATGTTCTGCTTTGATGCGACAGCGATGTCGGACGTGGTTGCCCGTCCAGCAGTTGTACTGTGCAGTGTGCAAGTTGCAATGTTTCTTGACCGTAACAATCAGATGTGTTTTACAATACAACTTTGTGGTTACGTACTGAAATGCGTACTACAGTGATATACTGTTGACACTGATATACGAGCTTAAATCACGGCGAAATTACAACATGTCATGATTCTGTACCGGTGCTGAACGCGTTTCTGACCGATCGTTTTCGTGTCTTTCTACGCTGAGTAGTGAGTATCCCGTGTGCTCCTTGTCCCGCCCCGTTCCAACTTCACCAGACTCCTTCGCCACTGACCTGACCTCGCTATGCCGTTTTCCAGTGGTACATGATTGCCATCGTCTACATCTACAACCGCTGGAGCAAGAGCGAGATCAAGGTGTTCGTCAACGGCCAGCTGGCCTCCAGTACAGAGATGGCCTGGTTCGTCTCACCTGGCAGTGAGGTGAGAAGTGACCTGGTCTGACCTGATCTGACCTGATCTGACCTGATCTGACCTGATCTGACCTGATCTGACCTGATCTGGCCTGATCTGGCCTGATCTGGCCTGATCTGGCCTGATCTGGCCTGATCTGGCCTGATCTGGCCTGATCTGACCTGATCTGACCTGACCTGATCTGCTGAGACTCGATTTGAGTGTGATCTATCCAAGTCTGATATGGGGATAACTGATACCTGCCCGATCTGACCTGGGGGACCTGATCTGACCTTAAAGTGTCTGATCTGATGGCTGGCCTGAACGGATATGCCCCGGCCTAGCCTGGCCTGACAAGCTGGGTGTCTTCCTGAAGATGTGCTGTGCACCTAAGCTGAACTGAACCTGAACTGTGCACCTAAGCTCTGTGTCTGACACTCCGATGTCAGGGAGACGGCACCTATAGCTTGTTGGCTCACCAAGTATGTCACGAGTACATCAGCAGTCACTGCTTCCATTCTCTCTCCGTCATATGATTAACACAACTGGTGCGTGCACACGTCAGTGGCATCTGACGAATGAGCAGACTCGCCGTCAATGCAGAGGTTATTGCATCTCGCGTCAAAGACGCTGCGTGTGCTGTGCTGTGCTGTGCTGTGCTGTGCTGTGCTGTGCTGTGCTCTCCAGCCTGAATGGAATTCTCGCGGTCTCCGTCTTCTTTGCTGACGCCACCGGCCGGATTGCTGGTGAACGCGATTCAATTTGCCGACGTCGACACTGGCGCGGACTGGCGATGTGCGCTGTCGCTCGACTTCTGAGTGGGCATCGCCTCTGTGTCCCTCGGGCTGCCAGTTAGGCCGGCTGGCGGTGGAACAAGACGAGAGTGGAGCTCGTCGAAATGCGTGGTGTTATAGGCGGTGTAGGGCGTGCTATGGCGAGTACGCGTGCGATGAACGCAATCAGGTGTTTAACATGGACGTCTGATCATGCTATCGGGGCGCCCAGTACAACTTCTAAGAACGTATCAACACAAGGGTGAGAGCAAGAGTGTAATATGAAAGCAAGATGATGAAGCGAGGACATTGATTTGCATTACGTAATACACACGGCGGATTGGCATATTACGCAATGGTTAAACCCACTCTTATCCTCTCTGATCCTCTAACGGATTCTTAATATGCCTTATTTAGAGCTGCAGCATTTGATGTGTTGCCCCCGCCATGTCCAGCACGTGTGTCGAAGCTCCGGGTCACAGAGCTCCTGATTTACTGCTGATGCGATGTGATCCGGGCACGGGGAGCGGCTTTCGGCTCTCACGATTGCTGAGCCATCTCCACCACCACGGGGGCATCGGTGCGATACCGAGACTGCGGCGGTCCCTCCGACCCCGCGGCCATAGAGGTCTGATGGTCTGAGGGCCCTGCAGTCAGAGGGTTCTGATGGTCTGAGGGTCCTGCAGTCAGAGGGTTCTGATGGCCTGAGGGTCCTGCAGTCAGAGGATTCTGATGGTCTGAGGGCCCTGCAGTCAGAGGGTTCTGATGGCCTGAGGCCCTGCGGTCAGAGGGTTCTGATGGTCTGAGGCCCTGTAGTCAGAGGGTTCTGAGGTTGAGGGCCCTGTAGTCAGAGCGGTTCTGATGGTCTGAGGGCCCTTAGTCAGAGGGGGGTTCTGATTTGCTCTAGGGGGCCCTCTGTCAAGAGTTGTTATGTACTGATGACCCTGCGTCAAAGGGTTCTGGATTCCTTAACAGCAATTCAGTTCGCCTGGTCACTACTCCGGCCGGCCGCTCTCGGAGAATTCCTTACTAAGGCTGTGTTCTGACCCGTCAATTCCCATGGGGATTCCGGGGAATCGGTAGAGATGTGCTTTCTACCGATTCCTGTAGCAAAGAGCTAACAGGAATACCAATGTATGCGTACATTGCCGAACTGCAGTAGAGTAAAATGCCCGCCGGGGATTCCAGGGACTCCCGCCGGGGATGTGACGGTCAGAACACAGGCTAAGACGCGGCCCACGGTCACCAGCGGCACATTGCCGAACGACAATCGGCGGTCACCAGCTGCGGCCGCGCAGTGTTGACAAGGAAGCGGCGCTGGTTACTTCTCCTAGGGCGCACAGAGCACAGCTGAAGGCGCTGTGGCCCAGACATAGACGTAGACTTTGACATGTATTGAGAGACATTCCACGATTTACTCGTGGCTATGGTAGCCATGCACCATTGTACCATTCTAGGCACGTGTTGAGAGACATTCCACGATTTACTCGTGGCTATGGTAGCCATGCACCATTGCACCATTCTAGGCACGTGTTGAGAGATATTCCTGGTCAGACCATGATACAATCTGAGGAGACTGGCGTGTTTTTGGCGGCACGGCAGAGCCATGCGAGACTGTGGCACAGAGAAGGGATATAAGGAGGTGCCACTGCGACGCTTTTGGCGACAGCATGGCTTCTATAGAAACCAGAAAGGAAAAGACGCGGCGATTAGCTAGATGCTACTATGGATTTCAGACCCCGTCAGACCCCGTTTTTTGTCGATAACTTGTTAAGAAATGGCCGAATCTGAATTAAATTTTCGCACTGTCTATTTCAGCCCAGGCGCCGATTTCTGTTCATATAGTCTGTTATAAAAAATCAAAACTTATGGTACTTGCCATTGACTCGTAACGTTACGATCTGCTCGGTAGCTCATTCCCACAGCAGGGGCTATTCTTGACGTAGGTTGTGACCTCAAAAGCACTGTGCTGTTTATTCGTTCATCCATCGTGGTAGTCACGTGATGTTAAGGTCACAACTCACATCCTACGCACGGTAGCGTCTACTGTGGGGTCACTGGGATTTGGTTTTACCGAAGGCAGATCTTATACGTTACGAGTTAATGACGAGTACCATAAGTTTTGGTTTTTTGTTAACAGACTATACGGACAGAAATTGGCGCCTATGCTGAAATAGACTGTGCGAAAATTTAATTCGGATACCGCCATTCCTTAACAAATAATCGCCAAAAAAACGGGGTCTCACGCGGTCTGAAATCCATAGTAGATGTTATTTCACCGGCCAGAAGCTATTTGATATAGCACATATAGATATTCAAATCAACACAAAAGTGAGGCTGCATCACATTTCAACGTATTAATGGGTCTCATATTGTCCCGGGCTGGAGTGGGCGGCCGAGCGGCTTTTCCTGTCTGAAAGAAATCGGCCGGGCGAATATGGCAGCACTGCGTTGTCGCCGACAGCAAGGGGAAAGCCGGGGAGTGGCCACTGCTGTATATCTCTTCTCCGTGACTGTAGTGTGGTGACGCTGCCTGTGTGGCGCGAAGGACATCGCTGGCCGGGGGGGGGGGGGGGGTCGGCCGTTTTTCGGGCGGTCTGGAAGTGCCGAGCTGCGAGAGAGATAACACCGATTACGACTCAACGTAGTCGCGTGTGGTCGACCCGCGAGTTGCTGCGTGTTGGTGTGAACACGGCCGGGCGTTATGGATGATCAACATCCCGCCAACTGACTCCCGGAGCGGCTCGGGTTCTGCGGAGCTCATTGTTGTTTGCTGGATTTAGGTTTGGTGGAATTCGGAAGCTAACGGGTAGCGAGAGCTGACGCCATCAACATTAATCACATCTCTGACTGGTGGGGATATGCTGGGATTCAACTTGTCGACTACCGTGGGATGATTCATGGATACAAGTCAACAATATGGTAGTTAGTTAGGTGTTATATGAGAACAACTCTCGCATCCATTATGGCAAATCCCATTTCCAATTTTAAGAAGGCTTATCTTACCCAAGAGAAACTTTTAAATTAACTAAGGAAACTGGTTATTGAAGATTCTGAGGAATGGAAATAGATATCCGGATTTATTTCTCGATCGGTAGCGCGTGGTGCACTTGGTCGTCTCCCGGTGGACCTGCGGCGATGTGAGCTGAAATCTTCGATCCGGCCAAGCCCCGCAGATGTGCGCAACTGCCCCGGGCAGCTTTCAACGTCGTCCAATAAGCCGTCACCTGGCGAAAGTTTCCCAAGTTGTGCCGCAGACTCGATGACCCATCCCCGCGGGATTAGGAAGGGGACGGGTGTGCGATACCTGGTTAGTTACGGCGCGGATGGCTTTTCGTTCGGGCTCAGGTTATTGGACGCTCCGTGAGCGACGCAATGCGACCTCTGCGTCCCGTCAAACGAGCAGGTACTTCATTGGGATGACATGGGATGGGTATGCCTGTGGTTTCTGTGGTATATTACTAATTCGCTGCATTGACACATACCTATTATGTATGTCGCATGCTCTGTCTAGCGAACGACATTATTATGACACACACGTTCTCCTGCGCGGCGGTGGCCATGCCATTAGTTCGGCTGGGGTCACTCCTGTCACAGGCGATCACCGGCCAGACCGGGCAGCTCCGGGGTGTGCCGACGTTCTCCCTCTGCTCCCTCCCCCGACCGGGGCCAGCTGACGTGGCCTGCGCGTCCGATCCTTTCGCGAGTCCGCTGTCCTCGGTATCACACACCACCACTCGGTGCCCGTCACGCTTAATCTGTGCTGCTGTGTTGACCGCACGCCGAGCCCGTCCCGTCGGTGGTCAGGAGGTCGACTCGGCCTGGCGTCGGCGGCGGCACCGGCGGCAGGGGTGGGTCAGGAGAGACTCTCCCTCTGGTGTGGGCCGCCCCACGCCCCCATTACAGAGAGCCAAGCTGGCGCTGACAGTCCCACGCAGCCCGGCCGGTGGGAGACGGAGACGGAGACGGAGACGCCCGCTGTATACCGACTAATCAAGTAATGCGTCTCCGTTGTCATCTCTGGCGCGGCGAGATGGCCGAGCCAGCCGGTGGCGGCAGCGGCGGGGATGGGACATAGGTCGGCAGCGGCGGGGATGGGACATAGGTCGGCCAGGCACCGCAGTCGGTCGCTGCGGTTAATGTCGGGATTGCTGGTGACGGAAGAGTCTGGTGTCGTGATTGCTGGTGACGGCAGAGTCTGGTGTCGGGATTGCTGGTGACGGAAGAGTCTGGTGTCGGGATTGCTAGTGACGGCAGAGTTCTGGTGTCGGGATTGCTGGTGACGGAAGAGTCTGGTGTCGGGATTGCTGGTGACGGCAGAGTCTGTGTGGTTGTGATTGCTAGTGACGGCAGAGTCTGTGTGCGGACTGCTGGTGACGGGCTAAGAGGTCTGGTTTGTCGTGAATTGCTGTGTTGACGGCAGAGTTCTGTGTGTCAGCTGACTGCTGGGTGACGGAAGAGTTTCTGGTGTCTGGGATTGCTGGTGACGGCCGAGTCTGGTGTCAGGGGATTGCTGGTGACGGAAGAGTCTGGTGTGTCGGGCGATTGCTGTGACGGTCAGAGTCGGTGTCCGGTGACTTGCTGGGTGACGGCAGAGTTCTGGTGTCCGTGACTGCTGGTGCGGCAGAGATCTAGTTGTCGGATGCTGTCGCGGTGACCGGAAGGAGTCGGTTTGTCGTGAAGGGCGCCAGGGTTGGCTAGAGCTCAGGTCGCGGTGCAGGAGCATACTGAAAGGGGCAGATCAGGAGGCTGGACCAACACTAGGGTCGTGCCATTGCGAGGTTAGGGTTGGTCTGGCCTGTCTTTAAGCTGGATGATTCACCCACGGGCAGTGCGATGACGTAGGCGGCCCGAAAAAACGCTCATACGGCATTCGTAAACTCACGCAATCAACGTGCGATTTGTTTTCCGTTTGTTAAAAGGGCTGCCAGCGCTTGAGTTGGTTCACTTGGCCGACGCATGCGTCTGCGGGCCCGTTTTGACCGGCATGCGTTCGCCGTTTTTACGCGGTGAACGCATTGTCTGCGGTGGTCAAAATCGGATCGGTGTGAATGCGAGCTCAGCTGCCTTGGTGAAGTTGTAGCTTCCGCAGCTGCAATTGAACCAGGTTGGGAAAAAAACGTTTATTCATCAAACCCACTGGGCGAGTGTTTTTTTTTTCACCCGCTCTCGCCATGCGAATAGTATGCTGGAAATGTCCCAATTTTTGAAACTTTTTTAAGATGAAAAACATCCTTAGAAAGGGTGTTTAATTGCATTGAATGCTGCACGACGAAACAAAATATAGCTTCCTAGAATCATCACGTCCCAAATATATTCGCATATTCTTTGGTCCGTTAACAGAGGTGGTGGGTGCAACGACGACCCGTTGTTCCTTAAAGGAATAGCTTCACCTTTAACATGGGTTTTGTAGTTTGAGATAGCAATTGTTGGACGTATGCTCCGAAATGAACTGTGACGCCTTTCACCATTTTCCAGAAAACCTCTTATTATTTAATTATTCGAGTCCGTAAAAGTCGACCGGGTATTTACCCGGGTTTGTAAGCTCCAACGCTGATTGGCTGATTTTCGTCTGATGCTGACGTATCATTATGACGCACAGATTGACGGTAAGATTGGGAAAAGTGTAAGTGCTGGACAAAACCATCTGTTGTTTTTCAGTTACCTCATTCTTTTGATATTGCAAGAAGAACTCTGTCAGGTAATGCTATTGCACATTAGTGCATTTTGATGTTTTAAATCTTCTATTAAAACATTTTTCTAAACACTTCTGTAGCGTTATGCGGTTAGCGTTCAGCGCTGGCACTGACTTCACCGAAACCCCACCTCGCTGTCCCCGCTTGTCCTCGCTCATCCGAACCCCACCTCGTACCCAGTACGCGGCTGTGTTGTGCCCGCTGTTTGATTGGCCGCCCGCGGCGCAGGCCGCCCACTGAGTGATAGGAGCAGACCGGACGAGACCGGTCGCCAGTGACGTGTGCTAGGGCCGTGCGGCTGTTGCCATGACCTTGGGACACATATATAAATCCAACGGACGCCCAGAGGCACGGACAGTAGCGACGTGCGGACAATACACTTGTCAGAGTGGAAAATATAGTGCGAATACTACTAAAGCAAGTACTGGTGAACCCATGTGATGGTTTTCAAAGCGTTGTATGTTTCGCGCATCTTCAACAGTACTTGGGCAAGTACCACCATGTATACGACACGATCCCTCACGTAAATCAGATGACGTTGCGTGTTCTCAAGCCAGCTGATTTCGCATTTACTCTTGAGGAAAAAAGAATTTATCACCACAATTAATTGACTTTTAATTTCTTTTTCCGCGTAAATATATGTTTCTTTGACTTACTAGTAATCGGTATGATACTTAATTTCTGCTTCTCTTGATCACTTTCTCGAGCTTTTTTCTCGTTGTTTTTTTCTTTTCAAGGTGAACTATTCCCTTAAGAAAGAGTGGGGGTCTGGGAATGTGGAATGAGGGGAACTGCAACATTGTTTGCTTCTTTCACTCATCATAACCCCGCCCGACTTGGGCCTCTGCATTTGCCTTCGCCCGACTGGGGTGTTGAACACCCCCCTCTAATCGCTCACCATGCACGTTAGACCCAAAACAAAAGGACATGTTCGAACCGCTATGCAAAAATCATTTTCGAAACTATTTCAGACTTTTTTTCGCTCAGTCAAAATACAGTCACTTAGAGGTCATCGCAAAGGTCAAATTTTCAAGTTTTAGGGACATCGCATCCAGAAACCCCCACAAATATCTCGGAAACTATGCTATCTAGAAACAAAACGTTAAAAAAACTATCGCTAGCCAATTGAAATTTGCTATCGCATGTATGTGCCTCAAAATTGACCTCAGGTCTAATAGTTTAGGCTCTAGAGGGTCAATAAAGGTCAAAAAAAGCTGTTTTGGCAAAATTTTTACGTAAATTACTCTACCTAAAAAAGATAACGCATACTGTTACGCCATCTTTTGTCTTCGTCGATAGCGCTTTGAAGATATCGTCAATTTGATATGTTAGGTGCAACTTAAAAAAATTTGACCTCAGTCAAGGTCAAGTGGTACCCAATAGTCATGTTGCATTATCAAGTAGATGTGGTCTTGGTACGAGACAAACACACTGGTGAAAGTTGCAGTTCTCTATCTTCTCTATGACCAGAGTTATTTGACGAAAAGGTGTTGGTTACCCTCGGATGACCTCAGATGACCCATTATGCTTTTCCTGAGCAAAACCTGCATTGGATCATACATAATTCATATCGTGATACATCAGTCCAGAAGGAAATGGGATGATATTCGTCGACAAAGAAAGCTATATTGATTATTTCTCCATTGAACTTATAATGGGAGAATCGCAAAAATGACCACCTAAGGTCACCGATTACAAAAAGTCCAAATAAACATTTATGGTATGATACTAATGACTTCATGTATCCTGAAAGTTTAATATCGATCCCTTAAAAACTGTAGTATATGCACGACCGCAACGTTTTATGTAGGTAGGGTCACTTGACTGACCTGTACTGACCTGACACGAAACTTGAATTTGTCGCAAAAATGTCCGAAAAGAATCAAAGGATAGTTATGCCAAAATTTGGCGCGTACGCGCCCGCCCGTGGTTTCTTTATCTATTAAAACATGAAGGGGGGGTGTTTCAAACACCCCCCAGTGGGGCGCGGGTTAAGTCTAGAAACAAAACACATCAAACTCAATGATGCACCAATCATCTTTGTTTCTAAAAAAATACGTCGGGAACTTGCTGAATACCATTTTCATGAAAAACCTGGGATGGTGATTTTTATTTAATTTACCCACCAACAAACCCCCAAAAAACCGGGTAGTGGGTTTTGGGTAGCGCCAACCCCGCAATTGACCCAGCTTTGCTTCCAAATCTTACTCCGATGGCGGCATGCGAGAATCTTGACGCAACTTAACTCTTTACACATGCATCTGCTGCTGAACTTTTAAGCTTGGCGGGTTTAAAGAGACAATGTCGAACAACTGAATTTTGTTCGGAATATTCAGTGAGCTACCCTCGTAGCTACGGCCAGAGCCCATTTGATCAAGTGAACTAGTATGGCTTGCTTCAGGTATACTTCAACGCTCAACTGCTTACATAAGATGTCGATTCAGCTCTATGAACACCGATTTAGCGCGGCTTTGAAACATTCCGGGAAGTCGTGCTTTGTGATGTGCGGTAACGATCTGAATGCAATCATTTTGTAATCAATGTAGGTAATTAACGTTACATAACTAGTCTTCGAATGGCCATTTAGCTTGTGATTAATACGACTTTCAACATTCCAGGTAATTTCGAGGTTGCTGGGTTTCGTTCAGTCTAGCGCAGCACACGAGTCCGTCTCATTTCATAAAATATTTTTCATTTCAAATCCCATCACTAGCCAATTAGCAATAGCTCAAAAATGCCCCGGCCAATCTTCTGGATCATCGATGTTCCGTTTACAGCAATGGCAGCCCTGGCCATCGAATCATTCCATATGGCTCTTAATATGACATCAGTTCACTCTGGCTTGCGTTTGCGCTCATCGCGTCCCTTGCGTATTAGCAATAATGTAATGAGCCTTTGTGTCGCGGGTCGCCGCCCGGTGCTAGGTGTGTCGCGCCAGCAAAATAAGCAGAAGTGGGCTCTGCTTGCATGCCGACTATCTCACTTGGACCGCGTCCCGAACGGATGGCTGCTGCGGTGAAAGACCCGCCCGACGCCGGCCAGAGCAGATGCGACAGCGACTAGGTGGCGCCGAGACGGATGCTGATGCAGCGGCAGAGAGGGAAAGGTCTTTGTCACTCTTCTGCATGACCTTGGTGGACTCATGGTCAGCTGTACCTATGATGATGATTTGGGCTTAAGGGCGCCTCAACTCAATGGTTATGTGGCGCCCATCAGCTGTACCTACCGGTTAGGTCATGTTTGCTCTCGGAGTGACATCCATGAGACTCGACCTCGCTGCAGAAGTGTGGCTGAGCTCAGCAAACACCTTTGTGTGTTGACTTCCCGGCGGCTGTGACGAGCATTCGGGAAAGAAAAACAGCCAACAGCGGGAAGTCTGCATATAAACGTCACAGTGACTCTGATGAGCTCTCTGGAAAGAGAACCAATACTGGCCCCAAGAGCAGCTCTTGCGCCAGACTTGCTTCACAGAGACAGCACAGAGACAGCGTTCGACTCCTCCACTGAGACAGCCTCGTGGCCTGGCCTGTCTCACAGCGCCAGTGCAGCTGCTGCGCCCGCTGGTGATCGGGTGCTCGCTCAGAGAGCTGTCAGTGTCGGTCTGGCTGGCTGGCTGGCTGGCTGGCTGTGGCAGCAGAGTGGTTGGCGACCCTCCGTCCTCCGTCAGCCGCCCGCCGCCGCCGCCCGTGGCCGACCCACCGCCGCCCGACCGCCGCCCGTGGCCGACCCACCGCCGCCCGGGGCCGACCCACCGCCGCCGCCGGCGATCGAACAGCGGGCCTCCTCTGACCGACAGAGTGGCACACAGAGGGGCAGTGCGGATGCGGGCGCGGTGACCTCACTCGCGCCGAGGACGGCGTGGCGCCGTACCGGGGCGGCCGGTATGACGGATTGCTGGGTACACAGTACTCACTCACCCCCCGGTGTGTGGTCATGGATCGCCGCCAGTGCCTGTCCAGCGCGGTGTCGCTGGGTAGACGGCCGGCCAACAGTGCTGAGCGGCCGGGCCAGGCTTGAGACGGGGGTGGCCGTCCCCGGCTGCGGCCCAGTCCGACCCGCTCCAGGCCGGCTGTCCAGGCCGGGTTTCAGTCGGCGGCCGCCGGATCGATGGCCGGCGGCGTGGGAGGGGCGCCGAGCCGCCGCCGCCGCCGCCGTCGTCGGCAGTTCCGTTATTGTCGGGACGCTGGCCGACTGCCGACCGGTCCCTCACGGCGTCTGGCGACCGGCGGCGACCGGCGACCTGGCGACCAGCGGCCTGGCGACCGGTGGTGGAGGCCGATACCAGGGCCGCGACGGAGGAAGGAGATATCGCTGAGCTGGCAGCTTGCCTGTCCCCCGATGGCCGGCCGGGCGGCAGCAAAGCACGCCGCGTGGTCCCCGGTAGTTGCACGATTCCAGCCGCCTCTCAGAACAGAACAAAGCCGGCCTGGCGGGCGCTCCTCCTCTGCGGAGAACGCTCGAGAAAGGGCCCCAATGACCAGTGTCGCCGCGCGGCGGACAGTGGGCGCCAGATTAGAGAGATGAAAGGTGTGCGTCGCTGCCGTCTCGACGGCGGCGACGCGGCGGCGCGCTGAGAGCGAGACAAAGGACGCCTGGTGACGACGACCAGATAAATGACGCGAAAAAGATAATAGCGTTAGCTGGCCGTCGGAGAGCTCTGGAAATGGCCGTGAGAGATGGCCAGCCAGCCAGCCACTGACACAGAAGTGGCAACGTGTTTTGTCCATGCATTGCTATGATTTAAAAGGATCCATTTCATACATGTTTTATATTTTACTTGTCTTTAAATGTATCGCCGTCATTTGATTTGGGCAGTTACATCTTTCATGACGTGCTTTTCTTATGAGCGCTTCAGCACTTTCCTCTTACAGGTATCGCCTATCTTTTGAGGGTCGTTCCCTGTCTTCCGTCTCTCTTATAATTTTCATGGGACCCAATCGATGCATTTGATGTTTCGTCTGGTCTTTGGTCGGGTTATACGACGCCATCCTGCCGGACAGAGCGCTCCGTATTTCCCGAACGTTACGAGCCCGGCTGTCGTTACCAGATAATGGGAAAACTTTACCGACTGTCGAGAGTCGAATTTCAAATGAAGTAGCTATTTAGAGTGGTGGTTTCTTGCCGTTTTGTAGCCGGCTCGCAGGCTGGGCGTTGCCGAAAA
The DNA here is from genome assembly GCA_014673585.1 of Semibalanus balanoides. Classification (NCBI taxonomy): domain Eukaryota; kingdom Metazoa; phylum Arthropoda; class Thecostraca; order Balanomorpha; family Balanidae; genus Semibalanus; species Semibalanus balanoides. The sequence continues at coordinate 31,602 of VOPJ01014050.1, forward strand.
TCCGATAGACGCTGCTACAATTCGCCGACGCCGCCGAGTTGTAGCCAGAGCGGGAAACGACGACGGCTAATGCGAGTGGATTTCCTCGACTGGCTTTTCTGTGGACTGCGGGATGTTATGAGGGATAAAGTTTTCTTCGGGCAAGAGGGCTGTTGTTAAGTGTGAAGTTGGCAAATATGTCGCATCAGGTTTATGTAAAGACTGCAATTGTCATGCATGGTATGTATTCCCAAAATATGCGAGCGCTCGAAAGGCATGTAACGGGCTCGCTCTTTCATCCCGATCACAAATGTATGGGCCTTGTCTTGTGCTCTTTGCTTCAAAGGTTAATCAATCAATTATCATTTATGGCGACGAGTTCGGTGACCTAGAGGTCATTAACTGGCCCAAACCTAAAAATCGATATATTGCCATATAGCTAATACAACGACCAACATTTTAACGCTAACCAAATCGTTTTATTTTCATAATTTTGGTAATGAAAAGTGACGACTGACAAACCGTTGTTTTTGGGGCGGGGTGTGTGGTCGATCTTAGGTCATTCACGTGACCTGGAAGGTCACCCGTTGACCTGAAACCTACAAATCGCATACTGTTAGATTCCTCTCATGACAGGCAACATGCTGGTTCTTACCGTATTGCTCTATGTTGCTTGGTTTGGAAGTTTGCTTGGTTTGGAAGTGGAAGCCTGTCAGTCCCCCCTGTAGGGCGAAGATGACGGAAGGTCCCCGTAGGCAAGGGTTAATACTGGGGTATGTGACAACTGGTAAGTGGAAGTGTACAGTCGGGCAGTCAAACCGCGGTTACGGGCGGTTACGGTTGCGTTTTACGCTCAAGGTCACAGTTACGGGCGGATACGGTTGCGTTTTACGCTCAAGGTCACAGTTACGGGCGGGTACGGTTGCACGAGGTTACGGATACGGGCGGTTATGTTTGCATGAGGTTACAGTTGTGATGATTTTATTCCGTGGCGGAATTCGGCGTTAAAATATAAACAATATGGACGACATTGTGAGTTCTCGGAGAAAATATAATTCTGTCACACATTGAATATACCAGTAAAGCGCCGTGGTTGGCGATGAACGAGCGAGCGCGAAGTAAATGTATGACGAATTTCAACTCAATCGGCAAAGTAGTTTCTGAGATACAAAAAGGGTGCGCACGTGCAGATCCACCCACCCCTGACTTGTGGGAAAGTGACGGCTGAAAGGTCCCTATCCACACACTAAATTTGAACACAATCGGCTCAGCCGTTCCTAACATATAACAGGGGTGTGCACGTGCCCACCTGCAGAGACACCCCACCCCTGACTTGTGGAAAAGCGGCGGCTGAGGGATCCCTAACCACACACCAAATTGGAAGACAATCGGTTCAGCCGTTGCGGAGTTCTTGCGACAAACCACCTTTCAACACCCCTCACGCGGCACGCGCCCCGCGCTGTGGTAGTCACCCACATAAGTCGGCACTGCTAAAACACAGAATGGGTTGGATGGGGCTATTCAGCAAAGAAGCCCATTTGTCAATCGGACGTGCGGTTGCAAAGATATGAGCTTCTCAAAAGCGTCGCCACGGGTCGGGTTGGGTCGGGTCGGGTCGCTCATAATCAGATTTTTCCCATATACCTCGTAAAGACGAGCGAGCGCTTCGCGCTCGTTCGTAATAATTTTCGTTCAATCGAACAGACATCAACCGGGGTACCTTGTGTACCGACACAAGGTCCTCTCTGAGCCCCATGCCATTGACATCGGCACCTTCCAGGGCTCCTGCCTGGGGCCACTGTTGTTTCAACGGCTGGTCAGTCAATAGCATCAAGCTTTACCATACCCCTCTAGCATCAGCGGACATTCCGCCACACCTTCTGGGTCCGCTATGCTGTATTGACACCCATGTGGCGATAACTTGCGTCCACGCAGCAGACTACCTGAGCGAAGCTTGCTCTGGAGAACATGCTGGACATGCATGACATGCTGTGGCATCACTGTTCTCCCAGGCACGGTTATGTTATGGGATGGTTGAACGCCCAGAAGACAGAGCTTCCTTTATGTTGCGGTGACCGTCTTCGTCAGGCGGGCTTCAGAGTCAGAGGACCCACTCAAATCAAGTTTTATGGGCCAATTACATTCCTTTATCCACAACCGTGAAAAACTTGGAGTAGTCATGGTATCCTGAACTATCATGGCGGACGGCACACTATTAAACAACAATCGTCAGGCGCTTTGTTTCGGGCATCCTCATCGACTCATGCCACATCAGACAATCATCCCACTGAACGGCTTTCCGAAGATTTGTTGACGCCTGGTTCTCTCCCGATGTGCGATTATTGTTCATCCAGTGTTGTACGGTAGCCGCTCAGCCCGCACAAAACGCTTAGCAAAAACTTGCCACGAGAGCTGCTTAAACTTCGCGGCCAGAGGTTAATCTCCGGCAGCGCGTTAAATATGACCATTATTTCCGAGTGTAATCAGTGATCTTCATGGCTGTGGTGCACCTTCGCATATGATCATGTTTTTTCTCTCGACCTCACCATTGATTGCCCACGTGCATCCTTACTTTTCGGAGAAACCTGACGTACTTTCGCCTCCTGATCATGCAATAAACTAACGAACACGTGCACCGGTGATACCAGGCATCAACCATGCTGACCTTACCAACGTTGTCAGGAACAACGACGCGCGCGAGCGAGAGCGACGTTTCATGCTACCGAGCCTGCTCTGAATGTACAATCGAACGGTTGATAGCCAACGGTCACTCAAGCTTAGCTATTTGCCACAGTTCAAAACAGGGATTGGTAACTTGCTTGCCTGTGCGTGACTTCAACTCGTGAGTTTCGTGACCGGTATTAGCGGTTGTTCAGTGTGTCAGCTATTTTAGATTGGTTGTTTTAGTAGTGTCAGCTTGATTTTTACCGTCTGTAATATGTGTGGTTGTATATTTGAATTTTTGTAATGACGATGATCGTATAATAGCCCTGCTACAGTGGAACGATCTGATGAAGTGTAAATAAATAAAATAAATCAACACAGCAACTACGCGGGCAACGGCATGGAAGCTATACGAAATTTATGTCACGAATATTTGTATATTTTCTGTGAAAACCTATTTGATTTTTTTTTTCGTTCCTGACTCTTTAGTCTTCATGCATTTTACCTATTTCACTATTTCACCAAATACTTTGTCAGTTATGACTTGTTATGCTAAAAATGACACCGTTATTAAACGCTCAACAGATACGTTTTGGAAAGTAAAAAAACATTGGTTTATGCGGTTACAGGCGGTTAAAAAAATAGTTTGCTGTGGTTACCTTTCGGTTACGGATTTCAGTTTTACGGTTACGGGTGGCTGCGGTTGCAACTTTTTAACCGTGTACACCTAGTGGCAAGGTTACACGCCCTTGCAATAACGGATGTTTGGGACGTTTTCGCCCATCATTTTATGCAAACGTGTCGAGCAGGCTTTGTGGACCATTGCCCGTTGCGCTCACTCATGTGGATTATCAAAACAGGCTCTAAATTATGCAGCGTTGCTGAACTATTTGACAGTGTGTTGGACAACTTTGTTGCAGCCTTACAGTGTGTGTTGGCTAGCTGGTTGAAGCAATATATTTTAATTCCAACTAATGCTGTTCTTAATCGACTCATGAATATTTAGAGTTTCTAAGTTTCTTCTAATTAAATGTGTTGTTTCTGAAATCTTCCAAGTGTTCTCCAGTAATTTATCGACACCCACTGACCAATAAAGCCTGACTCCGCTGCCCTGTGTCCTCAGACGTTCGACAAATGTCACATCGGTGCCACAAACGAACCGGACGAGGAGCGGGTCTTCTGCGGCCAGATGTCCGCCGTCTACCTCTTCTCAGAGGCGCTGAATGCACACCAAGTCTGCGGCATGCACCGGCTCGGACCAGGCTACAAGGTAAGGAACTTACAGATAGAGGGTTCTACCTCTTCTCAGAGGTGCTGAACGCACACCAGGTCTGCGGCATGCACCGGCTCGGACCAGGCTACAAGGTAAGGAACTTACAGAGAGAGGGCTCTACCTCTTCTCAGAGGCGCTGAGCGCCATCCAGATCTACCGGCTCGGATCGGGTACAAGGCTAGAGACAGGCCAATAGAGGGCTTGACCTTTCTCGGCGGCGCCGAAATTCGTACTAGGCTACAACGTGAGACAGACGGATGGAGGGTTCTACCTCTTCTCGGAGACGCTGAACGCTAGTGTGAGATGAGGAATAGGCAAAGAGAGGGTTCTACTTCCTCGCTAGATCGAATAGGGTGCAAGGGTATCATGGGATGTAGTTTTTTCTTCTAGAAAACAAGGCGATTGGATTCCTCTCGACGCACGGAAACGAATGCAAATGTATGCCGTATATGCGTTGTTTCGTTATGTGGATGACGTCGTTATAGTTGGTAACTGGGCGTGATTTCCCTCGTGAATTTGCCGGGATCGCTTCTCCATTTTATTTGATTGTTGACCGTACGATTGCTGCTGTTTAGTTGGCATCCCGCGCGGCGATCTCCGCTCTCTGGGCGACCTTGACGACACCACTGGGAAATTATCGGCGCTGATGAGTCCAGTTCGACGCCGCATAACTCTTCTCCGCAATCCGATCGTTGGCAGTGAATATGACGGGCCGAAATCGCTGGAACACATCGGCTGCCTCACACACCCTGTTTACCAGAGCCAACTGCAAACTCGAGTAATTTGAAGTTAAGCATAGTGCTTTGCCAGGATCTAGGCGGAAGTTGNGTCAGTCGTCAGTCGTCAGTCGTCAGTCGTCAGTCGTCAGTCGTCAGTCGTCAGTCGTCAGTCACACGCCAACGATCGCCAGTTATTTGACATAGACCATCAGTTATTGGTCATCAATCATCAGCCAGGTCATTATTCACCAGTCAAAGGTCATCAACCATCAGTCGCTTCCCGTCGGTCGTTAGTCATCAGTCATTTAGCATCAGTCCTCAGTCATCAGTCATCAATTGCCAGTCACATATTGACCAGTCATCAGTCACACATCAGTCACAGCGTCGACTGGCGAACAGGAGACCCCGTCTATATCAGTCAGTTGGTACGGGCCCATATCAAACGCAGCAGCCCGAGTCAAACATATCGCTCCGAGTCTGACGCTTCACACGTGAATTTACCGACCGGCCACGCTGCCAAGATTCCGATCATACAGCCGCTGGTGTTATTGGGTGTTACTGGGGGTCACTGGGGATCACTGGGGTCACTGGGGGTCACTGGTTGTCACTGGGTGGTGTTACTGGGGGTCACTGGAGGTCATTGAGGGTCTGTGGGTGTCACTGGAGGTCACTGGTCACCGGAGGTCACTGGATATCACTGGGGGTCACTTGGGGCCACCGGGTGTCACTGAAGGTCACTGGAGGTTACTGGAGGTCACTGGGTGTCACTGGGTGTCACGGAGGTCACTGGAGGTCACTGGAGGTCACTGGGTGTCACTGGGTGTCACTGGGTGTCACGGAGGTCACTGGAGGTCACTGGAGGTCACTGGAGGTCACTGGGTGTCACTGGGTGTCACTGGGTGTCACGGAGGTCACTGGAGGTCACTGGGGGTCACTGGGGGTCAATAAGGGTATGTGGGTGTCACTGGAGGTCACTGGTCACCGGAGGTCACTGAATTGCACGAGGTATATAGTGAAAATGTAAATAAAAATATATCTATCTCATCACTGGGTGCCACTGGGTGCCACTGGGTGCCACTGGGTTGGCGAGTGGAGACAAAATACACATTTGATTTTCCTGTGATCTTTAGAGTTCCAGTCGTGCCAAGCATTTTCAGACTGCATGCCGCATTATTCTTGCATGGGTCTTGAGCGTTTAACATGGCCTTCAATCCATTAAATATTCGGGCTCAGTAATGTCACGGTCCATCAATTTAGAGCCTCGCGTGCTGCGCCGACCCCCATCTGACAGATATATAGACAGCTCCGATCGGGATGTTGATGAGTTGGCGACCAATTCAGAAATTTATCAGCTCGGGAACACGCAGTTCGTTGCAACTTGCAGTTATCATGGCCCCATGGCATCCACAAATTAACCTTATTGCGACTGCTGACTGAAGTTCAATTGATGCAAACACACGCGCCAACATTCGTATCGAGGTTGAATGCGTTGTATACATGCAAAGAATAATGTCGTTAATCGCTATCAACAGCATTGTACTTCGGTGTAAAGGGCATCAATGGCGTTGACAACGCCGTCTAGCATTATCAACGTCAAAATAAACAATGACATTGACCATGCCTCCAATAGAAAAGCACAATGCTTATTCACGGAAACGAAAAGTTCTAGGAAGCATGATACTCCGCCAAGAAGAAGGAATGCGGCGTCGAGCATTGTGACTCTGCAGCTGGAGCTACATTAGGTACTGGATAGCTCCATGGTGCATACTACCGAGCCACAATGCATCAGCATCGCCAACTACATCATTGCACCCGCACTACTGCAGTGGCTATCCAAACAAACAGCTCGGACAGGGGATCCACACATGTTCGTCGTCTGTCAATGAATCATTGCTGTACCACCCAGCGGCCTGTGGGCCCTCACCAACACAATCGAATTCTGATTCTCTGCAGGAATTGGCAGCACCGAACAGCTCACGTCACAGTAGACAGCGAGATAACTCCGAACCCGAGCGGCGAGCCCGCACAACATGCATAGAAACACAGATATATTGATCAAACGGAGCCGCGCACGCTCGACAAATTATGCCGCATTGGCGGCTATAATGGCGCATAGGTCGATAGTCTAGTAGTTTGGTGACGGGGTGGAACAGGTAAACTAGCTCCACAGGGGGCTGCTACTACATACCGCTGAATAGGCTGCAGCGACAGGTTAAAATTCACAATACTCTCGATATTGGCTATTGCCAGGACGGGAAGAACGATGAAAGGCGGTGGCATATGCGATGAAAATGTTGAAAGCAACACATACTAAACGTAAAAAAGGTATTAGCAGTATCCAGACATGTGCTCGGATCCAAAAAACGGATATCGGGATCTGGATCCCGGATCCGCTGGGATCATAGATCCACCTTCACAAATTGTCGATGGATCCCACCTGCGGATCATTCACGAGACGGCGGTGCCCTGTCAATAGTATTTGTCGACACAGGATCCCGCCAGGGATCCCGAAAGTCCAAGGTACACCTACAAAGATTTTGCCATTGGATCCACCGCTGGGATCCCAAGATCCGACCCATTATAATTGTGTTTTTTCTCGGAACACCAAATTTTTAAAAGGATTAGTTAGTACCGATATTCATTCGTTGTTCAGTGCAACTAAGTGGCGGCTTTCATGCAATTGTTTAGAGTTATTCGAGAGATTTCTTCGTCTCGATTTAAGTAATATATTTATCCGAAGTATAATATGTAATAGTCGAATACCTGATCGGATCTGCTCGGAGTATCGTTGGGATATTTAATTTCTGTTTACATGTGGGATTGTGGAGTCACTGTTAATCGGATTATAGGGACAAGATCAATTGTATATTGTGTGAGTCAGGAAACGTAGGCAACATTGGTTTTATCGAGAGATCCTCTGGGATCATAGATCCTACTTTCAGATCCATGCACATGTCTGGCAGTATCTTATCTACTTAGAGGCTGCTCCAGCTAGTGACGTTCTTATCATGACTTGTCATCGACCTTAGGCCTGTAAATGGACTCAGTGTCACAGCAAACACCCATCACCAGACCAACAAACAGTTCGGCAGTAGGTATACCTAGCGCGCCAGCGTTAGTTCGTTCACACCACGGCCCAGTCTTCGACAGACGGCCTTTGGCAGCGTGCCAACTCAATGGCGCGAGGGTAAAATATCGGTCAGCGCCGGGGAGTGGGGGGAGGGAGGAGATAACATGAGGGGGAGAATGTGGGAGGGGAGGTTGAATGGAGCCGAGAAATGGCCCGAGTTGGAGTCGTGTGCGGCCTGAGTGCCTTCACGACATACTTGCCCCACTTCACGACAGCCATGAACAGTTCTGAGGTTTGAGCATGGGGACGAGAGAACTCTGGATGACTGGACTAGGTTCGTTTTAGGGGAAATGGTTAAACCCCAGCTTTGCTCAGCAGCAGAATGTTTTGAATTATATCGCTACCTCGAACAGACACGGGGTGCATGAGTCGGTATTTTTTAGTTTCACAGACAGCCACGCCACGCTCGCATACACAATATTGTGGTTTACATTCCTCCCTGCCAGCCTGCTTGCCTTCGGCAAAATAAATACCTCAATGCATTTTGCTGAATGCTCACTTTTGACTACCTGATCCATTGGACCCGTACAGTCGGTCTATTATGCATCTTCCCTTTTTAAGTTTCTAAAACTCCTCTAATTGCACTTCTGTGTACATGAAGGGCTGATACAAGGGATCATGTGGTACCTACCAAGGTAGGTACCACGTGTTCCCTTAAATCAGTCCTTTGTGTACACAGAAGTGAAATTAGATGAGTTTTAGAAATTAAAACAGGGAAGATACATAATAGACCGACTGTACCTCACATAACTCACCACATCAATACTGCCACAATTTGCAACAGCAAAGCCTCAACTCGCTCCTCCAGCCTCCAGGGCCTCCTCTCAGGAAACTTCACTGGAGGGCCACTTTGGACGTGGATAGCCCAATTATCACAAAGGAAGGGAATGAATGTTTTGGTCGCATATTTAAAGACGTTGCTCGTTTTTTGCAAGATATACGCATTTTCCACTTGATAACGGTAAACATGCATTTTTAGCAAAGAGCATAAGCTACAGGTAGGGTATACTCTTTGCTAGAAATGCACGTTTACCGTCATCTGTGACTGTGACTTCCGTTATATGTGACTGTGACTTGAAACATCTGCTATGCTGTGGGTCCACAGCATAACATATTTTTCAAGTCACAGTTTCTAGCAGCGTTGGTTTCATTCTACCGCGCGATGGCGACATATTGCTAAGAATTTTAGCTAAGCAAACTTTAGAACAGTTACATTCTAGTCGAGAAGAGATAAGTATGCATTGTGATAAGTATACTTTTTCTAGGCACTTAGCCTAGTGTTGTCAGCTGCCCACTGCTGTTACAAAATGAGTAATTAAATATAACGTAGCATTGCATTGTTTTCGATTGTTAACACTTTGTTTAAACTGACCTGTCAGGGATGCATGGGGCCTCCGACCAACGGATGAATGCATTAAATATATTACATATGCAATTATTTATAAGACGAAAAATGTAATATTAGGTAAGTATTGAAATAAATATTTAACCATTGTTTTCCTAAAGATTTAACCATTGTTTTCCAACAATGTCGCTTCCACAAAGAAAAGATGCAACTAAATGGCTACTCAAAAACACGTTTTATATCAGTTTCTGCACAATGCAACTTGGAGGGCCATATTCGCATGACTGGAGGGCCACTTTGAAGCACTGGATGGCCAAATGGCCACTCAGTTAACATGTTAGAGGAGGCCCTGAGCTCAACATTAAAAATACCCGTCATTGTCCTCCCACCTCGGACGCAATATAATCCTAAGAAACCGCCACACGGCGAGGGCCAGAAGCACCACTCACGTTTATCATACTGCACACGCTGGAACACGTACATTTGCACAAACGTGTGTGAGTAAACATACCTTCTTTGTGTTCTGGGCGTACAGTTCGACGTCGTCCACTGCCAGGTTGAGGCGGGACGGCACTTCTTTGACCCCCTGCTCTATGTACTCGTTCACCACAAAGGAAGCCACGAGGCCGAATCTGTCGGGCACGGCCAGTCAAACAGTGAGGGGTTGAGGAAGGAGCGGGACAGTTGAACACGCAGGGATGAAATCGGTAGATGGAGAGATGTATTGCCAGAGGCTGAACCGGGGAGGATGGGAGTTGCAACTTGCACTGTCAGGTGAAGAGGGGAGGGGGAGAATGAAGATGCGTAGAGTCTACTCTGATCCGGAAAGACACCGTGAAATGCGGTCAGGGGCAGGTCGGTATGAACCAGACCAGGGTAGACAGTCCGTTGGCTGCTCGTCCAAAAGCAAGTGTCGAGAAAAGAGAATCCGGCTATGTGCCGCCTTTACCGGCACTCATACACACAAGAAAACAAAACAATACCCTTCTTGAACGAATTTGCATTCAGTCTTCTGTAGGCAGTAGCATACGCTAAATCAAAGTAAGATTGATTATGCAAAGAATCACACGTACAGTGGGGAAAGGAAAACAAACCAATCAGGTGCCCTACTTGGTATGGTAATCACAAAGTGCATACATTATAGCCATTAAATTTACTTTCCGACCGTTTTGTTGATAGTTCGACATACAAATACCAACAATACAATAATACAATCCAGGAAAGAGACGATTCCTTCACAGAAAACAGAACCAGGTGGGATACACCTCATACTGAAAGTGCTCCTTGAGAATATCCACCATTGGGCAACAAGTTATAAATAAATTTCAGCTGTCACAGGTAAAACATCAGCTGTAGTTATCAAAATCACCTGCCCATGTGACGTCATACTCACAGCACCAGCAGAACCAGGAGGCTGAGGAAGACACTGTTACATATCCTGCAGCACTTGTCTCGCTTCTTCTCATACGGGTCGGTCCGTCCACCACACTTCCCAGCACAACGGCAGCAGCAGACGATCAGACCTGTCGGGACGGAGGTCAGGTGGGGGTCAGGTGGGGTCAGGTGGGGTCAGGTGGGGGGTCAAGGTGGGGGTCAGGTTGGGGGTCAGGTGGGGGTCAGGTTGGGGGTCAGGTTGGGGTCAGGTGGGGGTCAGGTGGTCAGGTGGGGTCAGGTGGGGTAGGTGGGGGTCAAGGTGAAGGTCAGGTCAGAAGGGGTCAGGTGGGGTCAGGTGAGGTCAGGGTGAGGTCCAAGAAGGGGTCAGGTGGGGTTAGATGGGGTAGTGGGTCAGGTGGGTCAGGTGAAGGTCAGATGGGGTTAAAGAATGGGGTTAGATGGGGTTCAGGTGGGGTCCAGGTGGGGTCAGGTGGGTCAGGTGGGGTGCAGGTGGGTCAGGTGGGGTCAGGTGGGCCAAGGTGGGGTCAGGGTGGGTCAGGTGGGTCAGGTGGGGGTTCAGGTTGGGTCAGGTGGGGGTCAGGGTGGGGTCAGGTGGGGTCAGTGGGGTCAGGTGGGGTCAGAATGGGTCAGGTGGGGTCAGGTGGGGTCAGGTGGGGTCAGGTGGGGTCAGGTGGGGTCAGGTGGCCATGACCCCATGCCCCCTTCTGGATCCGCCACTGGTCATCGCCACTTCCGCCCCACTGAAGCGGTATAACTCGACACTGACGTCTCATACGCTCTGATCAACGACGTCCGATATCACCCATACTGATCGCTGTAACGATCTAGGGCAGAGGACCCGTCCCCGGGGCGGTGGCAGTCGGCTGCAGAACCCACAGCCCGGGGCTACGCGGGAGAGGAGGGAGATGAGGGACATAGGGGAGGGCAGAGACACGGAGACACACCACAGGCAGAGGAGACAGCGAGCAGCCGGCAGAGACGATCACAGATACAGACAGGGGACGGAGCAGGTTACAGGAGTCGCAACAGAGGGCAGGGGCAGAGGAGCCACCCGGCTATGAGAGCGGAGGAAAGAGACAAGAGTCACGCAGGAGAGAGGATGGGAGAGACAAAAGACACGCGGGATGGCGGAGCACAGACACAGTGACCACTGAAAAGCGCTCCTCGTCGTATATGATGAACTCGGGAAACGTAACGCATCATGCACGCAAAATTACTGAAAGAGGTTTCAAACATGGTGATATGCGTGTCAGCAGTCAGCACAACGATTTTTACATAACTGCATAATAGGAAATAGTTCACCTTCAACATGGGTTTTGAACTGAGATAGCAGTTTTGTAGCCCGTGTTAAAAACACCTAACTGCAGTTTTCTGGCTGAAAGGGCTCTCCAGCCGAATACATTTGACTTTTTGTTCGAAGAATGTGGCCATAATAAGGAATGTCAAGGAATGTGGGCCTCACACACGACAGAGCCTATCAGTAATCTTACGCGACTATACATTCGAATAGGGATTGGCTGAAGGCCACGTTTGACGTTGCGGAGAGTACGCATATAGTTTTGATGAAATTAATAATTTACGCCTTACTGTCATGAATCGGCGCGATGTATGGCTAATTTTTTGAACATTATGAAAGAAAGTTGTATTTGAAAATATAATCAAATTATGTTTGAAAAAAACAATCCAAGGTGAACTATTTCCTTTAATGACGAAGTTATACGACAGGCAGTCACATTTAAACCAAACTACGTAACGTCCCATCTACATCGTCGACGAATCCAAATGGACGGTCACTCATCAACCCGATCACTCTGCTCCAATCTGACTAAAATAGCCTTACTGTACCCGACTGTCTACCCACACCAAAAATCAAACCCAGGCAACACAAATTTAGCCCAGACAAACATTTCGTCCCAGTTGCCTGCAGGGGGCTACGTACCGATGAACGGTGTGAGCACCGCTACCAGGATGCCGACAGCAGCCAGGATGGCGAAGCCCAGGTGGTGGTGTAGCAGGGTCGGCCAGTCCCGGAGGCCGAGCTGGACGAACGTGTCGGTGAGGTTGTGAGCCTTCCTGGCGACCTCCAGCTGGTGTCGGTCTGAGGAGAGAGAGACGAGAGGTCAGAAAGGAGACTCGAAAGGTCAGCAGAGGTCAGCAGAGGTCAGTAGTGGTCAGTTGAGGTCAGTAGCGGTCAGTAGAGGTCAGTAGAGGTCAGTACAGGTCAGTACAGGTCAGTACAGGTCAGTACAGGTCAGCACAGGTCAGCACAGGTCAGTACAGGTCAGTACAGGTCATCATAGGTCATCATAGGTCAGCACAGGTCAGCACAGGTCAGCACAGGTCAGCAGAGGTCAGCAGAGGTCAGCAGAGGTCAGCACATGTCAGCACAGAGAACTAAGAGAAGATAACTATAAGAGAGAAACGCGGTTCAGTATGGGTCAGTATGGGTCAGCATGGGTCAGCATGGGTCACACAGGGTCACACAGGGTTAACATGGCCCATGGGTCAGCATGGGTCAATAGCGGTCAGCAATAACGAGAGCAGAAACTATATATATATATATATATATATATATATATATATATATATATAATATATTACACTTATTAAATTAGGTCCTCTGGCGTCTGATCACCCCACCCGGTGAGAGCGACTTAGGTGTCAATCCCACGAGCTTTCTCCATCATCAGCATCTGTCAGTGAATTACTGAGCTGATGACTAGGGGATTGGCCGTTGAGGCATGTTAAGAGGATGACCAGGGGATACACTGTCAGCGTGATGAGAGCGATGCCTGCAGGGGAGGGGGAGATATTGATGAGGGTGAATATTGGCCCCGAGCAGGGGAGGGTACCGAGGGGAGGGGTGAGGTTGCCGTGTCCGGTTGAGGGGTGTAACTGGGGAAGGGAGTTGGGCAGGTCGGGGAAGCAGAGGGAGCGATTGAGCAATTGTTGAGGAACAGACTGAAGCGCTCTGTCTCCCTGAGCTGCTAGTCAATGGACGATGGGAATGCTGATGCGATTAGCATCCTAATTTAGATGTCGGCACATGGCGGTAAATCAAGAACGGCCAAGCAAGTTGGTGTGAGAGAAAATATCAGAAAAAGTGAACGAAATAAACGTTTTTTATAAATTAAGTCCCAATGTTTTGAATGGATGGCTTTCCGAGGTCAGGACCCGCGCTAAGCAGAGCTTGTTGCGCTGGTCCTGACCTTACCACCCGATCACGCAATTCCTGTTGGCCGGCAGCATTTTAGAGAAAAATAAATGCTTCGTGCATTGGGAACTGTTGAAAAACAGTATTGCTTCCTTAAGTTGCATAAACCGCTTGCATTAGGAAAACGTGTCAATACAATTTATGCTAATTTCAATCGTTTTGAGGTCCAATGCCCCTCCCTCGTTCAAAATACGACTCAATCATACATTTATTAATACCATCCTCCAACTGTTTCCGCCATCCGCAGTGGCCTCTGGCTCCTCTAGCCTCGGAGAGACGCAGTGGCCTCTGTCCTCTGACCTCGGAGAAACAACAACCTCCATCCGGGCACCCCGAACGGACGCTGAGCCCGGACCGAGCGACCAACACAAACTCGCCCCGAACAAAAACAGGCGTAAAACCGAGCTAACTCGTTCACTGCAGCCACTATGGGGCTTCTTCCCACCAATCCTCAAACCTTCCCTCCCGAGGCAGTCTCTAGCTGATCGGAATTCAGAGCCCGCGCTGAATCCCAGACAGCTGCTGCCTCCCGGCACCCCACCCCCCAGACAACCCTCCCCCTCCGACCGCCTGCAGCCTCCCTCGACAGTGCCAAAGGTAGTACCGTTCTACCCTGGATTACACCGTAGCGAATGCCAACACCATAGCGAATACCACACCGGACCAACTGGCTCGGCAGCGGATTTAGAGTGCCGATGTCCAGGCGCGGATCCAGGATTTCGGTTGCAGGGGGCGCCACGTAGTGGATACCGTCAGCAAAATGTTGTTGACCGGGAGGAGGGTGGAGCGTGATGGACACCATAAAGTTGCACCCTGCGGGCGCGCTTGGCGGGCGTGACCTGGGCGCAGCTCGTTCGGGGGGGGGGGGCTTAATCCGGGCCTGGTGCCCAGTCGCGACTGCGGGTTTAGAGCGATGCAGGCAGCGGTTCGACCCGGAGTGAACTCCACTCCGCTGAATAGATCAGCATAAACAGGCGGCCACCACCATGCCGTGACAGGCGCGTGGTCACGGTCTGACCGACAGAGGTCACGATCTGACCCGCAGAGGTCACGATCTGACCCGTAGAGGTCAGACGAGCGACACCCCGGTGGTGTATGAACCGGCAGGGTCGAAGGCGTGGCACGAACGGGCGATAGGCAACGGTACTGGGTCAAAAGAGCGGAACCCAGGCAGGCAGGCGTGATCAGAAATGATGGACGCTGTAGAACTGCAGGATCACATATGGCACTAAGGAAACGCTATGTCAGGATTCATCGACAATTTCACATCTAGAGGACGAGAGAAAGCCGTTAACATCTAAGTGGATGCAAAATAGCATTGTTACAGATAAAAGCTAATACAAATCATTACCAAAGACGACATGCAATATGTTTTTAATAAGAATCACAAACAAAGAAACGGGCTTTAGCATTTAACATCGAGGTACTTGGAAGCTCAAATAACAGTACCTACAGGTAGGCTCATTTGTCTTGATTATCGCGGCTAGTGCTACCGAGCTAATGGTGAAATTTCGTGCACGGAAGACAATTCAGCGCACAAACCAGGGAGCACGATGCACAAATAGAATTGACCTTTCCTGGCTACACCATCACAGCAAAACCAATGCTGCAGCGTTCGGCAGGAATAGCTACAAATGGTGACAAATCGCCAGCAAAGACCGAACGTCGGTCCCCTAAATTGCTGCGATTCGTCCCTTCTAGTGCCTCCTTCACCGCTAATAAAATAATCAAACTAAAATAAAATAAGTGGGATAGGATCCATCAAATGTAGCACTGCTATAGCCTCGGATATGGCATAATCACCATTATTTGCATGCGCAATAACCACAAGACCACACGACAAATGATGTTTTTAAAGCGCGGAGGTTCCGCGCTATTGTAGTACCTATTGTAGTGGGCGTTATGTAACATGTAATGGAACAAACCGTTCGTTCTAGTCGCCGGTTACCAAAGCAGTACTAGGATTGCACTGATCCTATGACATTCCGAATGCAAACGATACACATATACCGTATCGTATGTCAGCCATTTGCAGCACAGCACCGCAGCTGCTCGTCTCCCACCCGACTCCCGTCAGACACTCTCCGAAGACGTGGGCAATGGGCATGATTCTCCTCCGACCCAACCTGCTCTGTAGCATCACCCAGGCATGGGGCCGAGCTCCCCGCCGCTCGCCTCCACGTGTTCAACACGCGCCTCCACCAGCCGCCGTCATCATAAGTCACTGCTGCACCCTCCCCCTCCCCTTCCGAACGACTGGCCGTACCAGCTGTTACCACTGTAGAGGCACGAACAAAGGCGTCCAAGCCGTCCGGTGCCCGCAGTCAGCCTCAGCTCCTCAGCAGCCAGTCGGACGCGCGTGGCCAAGACGGCGGACGGCGGGCAGCGACCGCCCCCCCGTCCTTCTATCCACCCCCCTACCAGAGGCTCTGTTGTGAGCAGCTCTCTCGCTGGCTCGCGGTGTTTGACTAGTGGACGTGAGTCGTGACTTGGTCGTGACTCAGTATGATCGTGTAGCTGGTGGGCAGTAGAAGGTAGAGGATGGAGACTTTGGTAGCACGCATATCGCGTTCGTAGCCGTCGATAAATGTCAACGTAGTCATAGGACGTTATTATCTCAAGACTCCAGTTCCACGTATTTTAATTGCAACTGAGCTCGTAAATGCATTTCTGACATTGGTTTGCATAATGACAAGGGCAGGATACTTTGTTTTAGCCAGCAATTATTTCTCAGTAAAGATAATCGCGATTGAAAGCCGATTTGAATTCTGCTGGCAGAATGAGCTTGCATCAGCATACGTTATTTTAATTCGAAGAGCACGACTTTAATCAATCACATCTACACCATGACTTACAAACGGCAAGGTATCAGTCGGTGACTGCAGCGCTAATGCCTCACTTTTACCACAACATCCTTAACCAGACAAGACCACCTTCTCAATAACCCAACATATCGTGACCAAGGTATAATCCAGTTCTGCGGAGTTGCCCTGGTATCGGTGCCGGCTTTAGCTCCGCTGGTGAGAGCAGGCGAGGCGCCGACCTGTGGCCGAGAGTTATTGAGCGGGGTCACACCCCCGGGGAGGGCTATCGGCCGTACCATCCGCGGCAGATGACCCCGGGATGGTCCTGGGAGAGGAGACGGAGACGGAGACGGAGACGGAGACGGAGACGGAGACGGAGACGGAGACGGAGACGGAGAGAGGAGACGGACCGATGTCTCTGTCCGTATAGATAGCGCACCGTCTGAGAAATGGCAGCTCGTCTGCGCCCACGCTGCTCACCGGCCAGAAACGAGCTCACTTCCTGCGTACTTCCGGTGGCCGTTCCCCGCGTCACACGCCGTGACGGAGCGGCGTGTGAGTGTGGTCAGCTGGTGGTCGTCACGTCACGTCACGATAATGACTCCCGGAATATATGACGAGTGGAAGGCCCAGCTAGTCCTATACGACGGTCACTCACGGAGGTCAGGTAGGCACTGTAGGACTGTAGAGTCGAGCTGAGGGCAGCCGAGCAGTGAGGCAGGGTGGGTCAATGCGAGCGAGCGACGGGCAGGGTGGTCGATCCGAGAGCGAGGCAGGTAGTCATCGAGGAGCCGAAGGCAGGGTGGTCGATCGAGGAGCGAGGGCAGGGTGGTCGATCGAGAGCGAGGCAGGGTGTGTCGATCGAGGAGGCGAGCGGCAGGGTTGCGTCGCATCGAGGAGCGAGCAGGGTGGCGCATCGAGGAGCGACGCAGGGTGGTCAACTCGAGGGAGCGAGGCGGGTGGTCGATCGAGGAGCGAGGTCAGGGGTGGTCATCGAGGAGCGAGGCAGGGTGGTCGACTCGAGGAGCGAGGCAGGGGTTTCGATCGAGAGCGAGGCAGGTGGTCGAGTCGCGGAGGAGCGAGGCAGGGTGGTCGATCGAGGAGCGAGGCAGGGTGGTCGATCGAGGAGCGAGGCAGGGTGGTTCATCGAGTCAGAGCTGATCATAACACTTTTTGTTAAGGTTTAAGGCAGACTTGCAACGACTCACATTTTTTAGACGACTCAAGTCTGACTCAACTGCCGAACAACTGACTGGACTATTGACTCAAGTTCTGTTTCAAACATATTGAATCGACTCGACTGTTGACTCGAGTCCCGCTTTAAAAATTGAGCCAACTGAACTCATGACTCAGGAGCAGTTTTGACAAATCGATTCGACTCGAATCAAAAATACATTTGAGTCGACTCCATTTGACTCATCACAAGTTTCATTATAACTTGATGTTGACCGTGGGGGTCGGGTCGGGCGCCATACAAATCGCATTCTATCTAGTGTTAATTGGTTTGCTCAGGTGAACAGGCGTGGCCCCATTGCCCCCTTAGCTATGTCCCTGTTGCATTTGACTCACATTTGTTTGAGTCGACCTCAAGTCTCTGACTCATGGACACCGAAGAACTGACTCGACTCTTGCACGCAAGTATATGCTTCAAACAGATTGAAATCGACTTGACTGACTCAAGCTCACTTAAAAATTGAGTAGACTAAACTCATATCGCCCAAAATGTCTGACTCATAGGTCGTTCACTGAACTCAACTCTGTAGTCAGTTACAAGTCTAGTTTAAAGCATTCAAGGCACAATTTTGCCACTGAAAAATGTAGTAAGCGTATGCATGATGGTGATGACGAAACTGGGGTGAAGGGGCGATCTCGACTGCCGTGGGTATTCTACGTCATAATCGCACTGCCGTAATTCACGTCAATAATCGGACTGGCCTGGGGTAATTCTACGTCAATAATCGGACTGCCTGGATTTATTCTACGCCATAATGCCGCAGTAGATTGCATGAATAACCACATTTTAGACAAGCCGGATATTCGTTAGTTCTGCTTTATGAATCAGATTGCGGCTGTTTAAACCCCCACTCGAGGGCGATGCATCACGCACCACAGTGCAGTACAGCCACGCCGTACAAACAATCCCACACTATCAATGCTGTGTAAACACACAGTAGACCAAACAGGCAGACTGGCGAGCAGACAGACTCACTCCGTACGGAATCAGCTGCCTCAGTCATCACAGATACAGACCACTCCGTACGGAATCGGCTCACGGCTGCATCAGTCATCATAGGACACCTATTGTGTCTACTGGCCGCGGCCCAGGCGGTAACGTATATCAAACGAGCCGCCGGCGCTGCATCGTTTGGCCCGGGACTAAACATACCACGCTACAAAGGCGACTCACACGTCCTGTGATGTAATCGAATGCCAAACAGGCGTGATACAGGCATTGTGAAGATCCAGTGGTCACGCAGGCGGCGTCACAGAAAACATGCCGGCAGCCAAAACTTCCGCGGTATCAGGAAAGGGCGCTCTATGGGCTGTACCTTCGGCCCGTGTCAACATGTCACGACAGTGCGGCATGAATTATTGGACGGATATGGATCGGCAACTAAGTCGTTTGAGGTGTGGTAAATTTGTGGAAGTGCCATCGAATGAAAAACAAATTTCTGCTCGTTTTATTTCGCATCGGACTGCGGTTTAAAACACACTTGCACTGATGAAGTGCCGTATTTCATCGAATAAATACAAATACGTTTTGTACAATTTTCGGTTGTTTGGGGTGGCATTGCAGCAGTGGCGTATTTGAGGGGGACCATAGGGGTCATGCCCCCTGGCGCCGAAAGCGCACTCCAGAATATAGTGTACCTATTCATTCGGCACAGACACCATTTGTGTGTAAGTTTCAAAATAATCAGAAAAAGCTTGTTTACTGATAATGTACCTAAGCAGTTTTATAAGTATTGTCTATATCAGGGTAACTAGACACCTTCTATATGGCTATTGGAATTATAAATTGTGAATTGTGCTCCTAAAGCATTCCCCAGGGGTGGAACTATTACATCTCTTGAGGAGGGCCCGAGCCCCCCCCCCCCCCAATAATTTCAACTTTTAACATTAGGCCTATGGCGTTGCATGGTAAGAACTGAGTTAAAATCGATCAAATTAACATTAGAGCCCCCCCCCCGAGCGATTTCATAAAATTCCGCTTGTGGGCCATGCCATACTTATTTATAAATACGCCACTGCATTGGAGTATCTACCTACTGGCTCTTCAAGGATTGTTGTCCTGTGAAGTAATACCCTTCATCACTTACATAACCAAACTGGACAAAACTGGACAAAACAACAGGCGCCTTTCATCTTCATTTCCCTGACCACCTGCTCTCATTGTTTGTACAATACCAATGAAGTCATATCTCGGAGGCCAGCTGACGCAGTCATGCGTTCACTGGTGGCTATTTAACGTCATTAAATGGGCGGCGCTTGGCTGAGTTCCCACATCCAAACCATAACAGGGATATGGTTGGATGAGTACCGTGTAAACTATATGCGAGGCAATGGAATCGACAGCGGAGATATGAAGTGAAGATGAACTGAGACTAAAGAAATATGGCAAACGCCAGTGACAAGATAGAGAACGATACAGCAGCAGCTTCAACAAGCCATTTACATTCCTCGACCCGGGGACAATCTCAGCACAACAGCAGTGCATCACTCGGTCATACCACGAGACAACGCGCCATCGACGAGGCTGATTTTAGCCGTCAAACCAGCCGCCTAGCTTTAGGCGGTCCGACACAGGGAGCAATGCCCTCTGATTGAATAATTCACGCCTTCCCGCCTCTCATGGCGCCTTGGAGACTCGAGCATGACGCAGCTGACTATACTTGACGCAGCTGACTATACATGCCCACGTCATCCCGCGTCATCACATGCAGTGATGAAAACCTACTGGAAACTGACTACAGTGGTGGAAGGTGAATTAAGTCGATAAATACATATTACATTCAAGAGATATAAACCTGACGTTTTTTACAGTGATAAATGAAAATAATCCACAAACGTGTGACAAGAATTAGACGAATTTCAACCTCTGGTTTGTGGCAAATCATGGGCAAACTTTTCACCTCTGACGAGTGGTTATTTCTGGCCGATTTTCCACCTCTAACTCAATGAGTCAGCTCACCGGGGCACCCTCGGTCATTCCCCTCCCACACGCCCGCATCAAGACATCATGAGCCTGCCCGCAGAGCATGACTCTGGGCTCAACGAGCCATGACGAAACAGTGGGCTCCACCACCCCTGGGGGGAGGGGGACCGGCGACTGGTACAGAGGTGCTTCCAGGTGTCTCCATCTCAGGACAGCTGGTGACCGCTGCTGGCCACGCCGGCTGACCTCCAGGTCACCGACCCCACTGGGGAGGGGAGGGGCGGCGGCGGCAGGTGGTCGGCCTTCATACCTCCCGCTGCGGTCACGGCTCGAGAGATTTCAACGCTCAAGTTCCGTGTTTACCTTTGTTTGTAGGATAGGAAGAGGGACAATGGCGTCATCTAGGATCAGAAGAGACTTAAGTCCCCTGGTTAAGTTGGCCATTCTGACAGAAGGATGGCACTCATTTACACCCACCTTAATGTAAAATTCCTCCGAATTAAATAGCTGTGACCATATGACCTTGGAACTGCCCGGTCGAGGTCAAACGGGTCACGATCTCTCATCCATGCCCTCCGGCCAGTGACAATGACCCTGCCGCGAGCGACTGAGCTCCGCAGCAGAGCTGGTGAAGCTCGGACGTGACGGTGAATCAGCGGTCGTAATGGGGAACGTAACGCAAACCGTGACGAGTACCGTGACGAAGACGGTAGTGTTTAGTCGAGCGAGGACCACCAGAGTCGTGAGGAAGCGCAGGGGGCGAGCTAGCCCACCGGAAGGGGACGGAAAGCAGCTCTGTTTAGGCTCAATGTTTTGAAATGCATTGCTTTTTGACGTATTGCTGAACAGTTTTAAACATAGGGAAGTCGCAGCTCGCTGTAGGCGCGGAGGTAGGGGAGGGGTGCCAGGGTGCGCACCCCCCCTCCTTCCCTCCCCCAGACGGGTCACGCCCATGTCGCACTCGTAGGGCGCGTCCGGAGGCGCAAACTTGTGTATGTGGCACCCCCCTACAGAAACCCTGGATCCGCGCCTGCACTGATTATTTATAACATATATGTAATTATATATGGATTCCGTATTAGGCATACTGTATATATTACAGGATCGCCTCAACATGAGAACGTGTTTTGTCTGCGTCCTCGTCTAGTTTGGTTGTGCCTTCGTCGGCATCAGTCTATATCTGTCTTTGTCAATCTGTATGAGCCTACTCTCTATGTATGCCCGTGTCGTCCAGCTATCAGTCTCTGTCTTTGTCTGTCTGAGTCTATTGCATCAGTCTGTTCTCTTTTTATTTAATATTTGTTTATTCCTCTTTTAACAGAGCTGCCTGTCTGTTTCGGCCTATCCATCTGCAGCTGACTTGTGGCCTCCCGTTTCCGCGCGGCGGCCAGCTTCCGACTGCTTCCAGACGGCACCAGAGGAGATGGCCCTGAGGGATGGTCATCTCCATCCATCCCTCACACCCTCCTCCTCCTCCCTCCCTACCCGGGGGATCAATAGCTTCAGCCACACACGGCGCAGATCAGACCGAGGTCAGATCAAGGTCAGACCCGCGCTCTCAGACCTCCGGGGTCACCTCCATCGCCAGGTCACATTCATTCTGTCAACAGAGAGCGATTTATGGAAATGAAGCGATGTTGGCCTCAGGCATTTGGGTGGGTAGCCGGAATGGACTGACCTGTTAGATAAACCTGTTTTGTTATTAAAAATATACAATAACGTATAATTATGACATATGCACCTACCAATGTTTTGTGGGTTCCGTAGCATTATTATTTAAACTCAACTCAAGCATTTCGAGGACAGGAGTGTCTGTATAGCTCTAGTACCGCAGCGATAACAAGGCAGTGCCGTTATGCGCGGGCGTCAGTCTTTTCCCCGCCGGCTAAACCACTGCACCATTGAGGTGGCTATCATTCGCGATACTTCGAAGTTATCCAAGTTCACGGGATGCCAGAGCCTGCTGATCTACAGGAGATTTGGAATATACATGTGAAGGAGCGTCAAGATATACCTGCAGTGGGTGTAAGTGAGAATGCCAGTGAGCGGTGTCATGTTCTGAGTCCTAGACGGTCGTCTGACGACACATAACAGTGCGCTCTTCACAGGACGGCCGACAGTACACGGTCTGCACCACTCTGCATTCTGCACGCAGTCTGCACCGGATGACGTCATCAGCGCCGCAAGGTCAACTTTGCCGTTATTACTGGTCAGATAATTCCGTTCCACGCCCCGCCCTGCGCGGCGCTCAGCACTGCGACTGCTACTGCGCGGCACAGCAGCCCACGGGAGGCGCGGCTGAGCATGCCAGCACACTGCTCACACTGCACACTACTCTCACTGCACACTGCACTCAGGACTGGGAGAGAAAATGGAGCAGTATGCCAGCCCCATGGACGGGTGGTGCGCTGTAACAAGACTGCGCGACACAGCGGAACATACACAGAGGTGTCGCGTCATCCTTTACTTTTTAGAAACGATGGTCACACAAACAGTAAGAAAATGCAATGCATTTTAGGTCGCTCTCTGTTGGTGGGTTAGGCAGATCAAAACGGTCTTGAAAGAAGCCTAAGTTGAAATGCTAAAACTGCGGAATACATAAATTCGTACGCAAAGTTTGACTTTTAGTAGCTGTAGTGTGATGTCGCACCTCAACAGCAATGTCGCAGAGTTCGATGTATGGGTCGAGGCACACAAACCTTCCAGTGGTCACATCTCAAGCCAAGACTCTCTCTTCTTTCCCCCGGACCATCTCCGACCTCACCCTCCACCCCCGCCCGCACATGACTGTCGGCGGAACAGCGATGCAGGTCCGTCACCGGGAGGACAAACCCGCGCTGCGGCCAGACCGTCACGGGCCGCCAAGCGTGAGCAGTTAAGGTGATAGGTTACACTGCCACCATGTTGCCTTTTTCCCCATGCGACGCGGGTGTCCGGAGCAGCTGCCCCACATTACATCACGACACCCCTGAACTCTTCACTACATATCCCCTGATTTCAAGAATTCACAACGTCACTCACATTATTGAGGCATACATACACACCCTAAATCAAAATTACAAACGAACTACGCCAGTTACCAAAGTACCACAATTTGTCCACTCTCACACGTCGCCTACTTCATCCATCATGTCCACCAGGCACGCTGAAAACCAGATAATTGTTTCCCACGTCACTGTTCAAGCTGCAGGTCCGCCACCACCAGTGCCGCGAGCATCACTGCGCCCGCACTTGTGGTCTGCGACACAGCCCCCGGCGGCTGTCACCATGTCACTGCCCAGCTGCAGGGTCGGCAACCACCAGTGCCGCGACATCACTCGCCCGTACTGGGTGGTTCTGCGACCACACCCCGGCGGCTGTCACCATGTCACTGCCCAGCTGCAGGTGCCGGCACCACCAGTGCCGCGAGCATCACTCCGCCGTAACTGTGGTTCTTGCCCCGACCACAGCCACCGGGCGGCTTGTCACCACGTCACTTGGCCCAGCTGCAGGTCCGGCAACCACCAGGTGCCACGAGCATCACTCCGCCCGTACTGGTGGTCTGCCGACCATAAGCCCGGCGGCTGTTCACCATGTCACTGCCCAGCTGCAGGTCCCGGCACCACCAGTTGCCGCGAAGCATCACTCGCCCGTACTGGTGGTTGCCGACCACAGCCCCGGCGGCTGTCACCATGTCACTGCCCCAGCTGCAGGTCCGGCACCACCAGTGCCGCGAGCATCACTCGCCCTACTTGGTGGATCTGCCAACCACAGCCCGGGCGGCGTCACCAATGTCACCATGACCAGCTAGCCAGGCCCCGCACCACCAAGTGCCCGCGAGCATCACTTCGCCCGCACTGGTTGTCTGCGACCACAGCCCGGCGGCTGTCCACACCATGTCACTCGCCAAGCTGCAGGGTCCGGCACCACCAGTGCCGCGAGCATCACTCGCCGCACTGTGGTCTGCCGTGACGTCCAGTCGCTTTCCGCTGCAGCACACCACTTCGCACTGCTACCCTCAGCGTGGCACCCCCCTCAGCTGGCGCCCCGCCGCTACTACACATGCAGCACNTTGCCACAGAAAGTTTGCTCCTCCCCCCAACCGAGCGGCTGGATCCGCCCCTGATTGTTGTCTCAGAGCTGAGCGGCGTATACGGTCTCTGACATTGCGCCGTGTGTGTTGACCTGCAGCCGACTCGACCGGCCAGTATTCCGTGTACGCCCAGTACCGTGAGAACGAGATCATGTTCCATGTGTCCACCATGCTGCAGTTCTCACCCAACAACCGGCAACAGGTGAGAACATGACAACCTGGCAACAGGTGAGAACATGACAACCGGCAACAGGTGAGAACAGGACAACCGGCAACAGGTGAGAAGGAGAACAGGACAACCGGCAACAGGTGAGAACAGGACAACCGGCAACAGGTGGGAACAGGACAACCGGCAACAGGTGAGAACATATTGCCTCTTACGACTGACCGACTGACAGAATGAGATTACCAGCACTGTCGGCGCTTTTCATAATAAATGATCATTCCTTTGAAGGGCTTGTAGTTAACGCATTAAAAACTCTGCTTCAGATGAAAAATGTCTGCTTTTATTAGACTTGTAAGCAAAATACAATGGCCGGTGGGAAATGCTTGCTAAGTTAAATGTGTCCCAAGGCGTGTAAAGGGAGCTTTTACACAACCTATTTCCTGACACATAAATGCAGATAATTCTATCAGTGTAAACAGCTTGAGACGTCTTTAACATTATGATTGGGATTAAATATCGATTCGACGCTCTGTACTGCACCAAAAATATAATGCGTGTGTAAAGATGGAATATTCGGACTGTCTTTGCGGTACCTGTGGTGGAAATTGGAAAATCATCTGAAATAGCTCAATGGCAAATATCTGCTGATTTCCTACTGCGCAGTACCCTCCTGCCAGCCGCAGAGGCCAACAATCTCGGCGTGATGTTGGAGAAAAAAACAGCTGGGATTCGCATGTCTCCCTCATTACCAGACGATGCTTTGGAATCCTTAGCGGCCTTTCACTCTTGAAGGCACATGCCGTCGTCCGTAATTTACACTCTTGTCGACGCCCTGGTTCTTTCGCAAGTCCGGTATTGTCTTACGGTCTACGGAAACAGCACTCAGATAAATTTTGCGCGCATTAAAACAATTATCAACTATGGAGCCCGAGTCATCTACGGTCGCCCATTTTTTTATCACGTTTCGGACTTACTTAATAAACTGGGTTGGCTTAATGCAAAGCAGCTCACTAATCATCGAACGCTGTGTCACCAAACACAGCTGTGTCTGACACACAAAGTGGCGGTGGCGGATCCAGGGGGTCATAGGTTCTGCCCCCCACCCCTGCCTAAAAAAACGGCGCTCTCGGGTATCTTGGCGCCGGGATGCCCGGGGGCGCCGCTGCGCCGTTTTTGTAAAGGATTTGGCTGCGCCGAAGGTGCCGCCGCTAGCGTTTTCGGGAGGCCGCCAGGGCACCCCTGCGTCTACCAACAGCATTCAGCACCAACAGCACTCTTGGAATGTACCCTGCCACCCTCAGAGACATATTGGCTGCCTCAAAACGCAAATCGCCTCGGAAGCATATGCGGCCCTGCGGCAAACATATCGCTCGGCAACATTATGCCGCTTCCGGAAGGAATTATGCGCTCGAAGGGCATTACCGCCCAAGAATTTTGCGCCCTAACTGCAGTATCCGCTCTCGCAAGCAGGGCTGCAGAGTCAGAGTCGGAGTCGGTGATTTCGGCCGGAGTCGGAGTCGGCAAAATTTCACCGACTCCGACTCCGTCTATCAGTCATGGACAGCGCACAAGCAAATTATTTTGAATGTGCATTTTAGTGAACTACCGGTGGCAATGACAAAACAAATCCTGCAAGTTTTTCAAGTCACGTCAATTAGTGACCATACCTCAAACAATGTTTGTGGTCGTGTCAAAGCCAGTATTTTGTCTAGGATCTCTATGGTTGACATGACCTCAGGTCAGCTATTTTTTCAACCTAGCTTGATCATCTGATAATGGTTCGATGCGCCGTGACAAGAGAAACACGATGTCAAAAATATTGCTCTAGCTTTTATAAATAAAAAGTTATTAGTTTAAACTGTTTCCGTGAAACTAAGCATTTTAACATTTGCTGATCTTTGTAGCCTCAACTATTGACCCTGTCTAAAATGTGTGGGCATGTTGCAGAAAGAACGTTTCAAGGGCATGTCAGTGCTTTTAACCGAATGTTCCTAGCTATCTTAGTTACCGAGCTAGCCCGGATTATGTGAAGCAATGCTCAATTTACTCGAAATATGAGAATATTTGACCTGTTTTGACCATAGAGATCATATATTATAGAGAGCTGAGATATAGAGCCTATGCTGAAGCACTTGATTTCATGGCAATTCAGTGATCTTTTTTTAACCCGCGCGGCGTAGGGGAGGTAAATATTACCCCCTCCCTGATTTCCGCAATAACTTGAAAACTATAGCAGATAACGACGTCAAACTTTCAGTACCTTATCCTGCATCCATTTGACGTCTTCCTAGAAAATTGCATCGAAAATAAATCAGAACGTTTGGAGATAATTACGTTTTGATGTCATGTCATGCCATTTTTGGTTGAATACCGATAAATGTTTGATGCATCGTGAAAAACATAGCTTAAATGCAAATTGCAAACGCAAAACTGTGTAAGAAAGGATATTAAATTCTCTTCAAAATGGCAATCTCGGATTTACTAATTGTTTGGTTTTTGACCCCCTAAAATCCAAAAAACTGATTTTTTTTCGGAAATTTCCCAAAAAAATGAAATTTTCCTATTTTTCTTCTTAAAACCGGAATATTTAAAAGAGAATCAAGTGTAAGAATTTCCCAAACCAAATTTCAAAGTAAGATCTTAATTTTTCAGTGACTGATTGACATACGTTAGCTAATGACGTCATTTTTCAAAATAACGTTTTTTTGAATTTTTGACCTGATACAGTCTGTCAAATGTCATTTTTGTATTTATGAGATAAAACTGACCTAGAAACATGCATTGTTTATTC
Organism: Semibalanus balanoides; assembly: GCA_014673585.1. Lineage (NCBI taxonomy): Eukaryota > Metazoa > Arthropoda > Thecostraca > Balanomorpha > Balanidae > Semibalanus > Semibalanus balanoides. The sequence continues at coordinate 59,310 of VOPJ01014050.1, forward strand.
ATATAAGTCAGTTTTTCCAGTTTTAACCTAGATGACCTTGTCTTTACCTTTTATGGGCCAGTTGTTAAAAAATTGGGCTGTGCTATCTTTTTACGTTGTAAATAAACCCCTAAAACTTGTCACAAGACTTCTTGACCTCTTAATGACAGTACCTTTTTGTTGATCTGACGCTTGACATTTGCTATGCAATTCACTTTTACTTAATGCAGGAGACGTTTTTACACCTTTGAGATTGTATGTGCATTTATAGTCTAATCAAAAGGATTCTACTTGACAGTATGAACCATAACGCTCAATTAACTATAATTTTTCCCCATATGACCTGACCGTGACCTGACATTTGACCTAACTGAAAAATTTCGTGTAGCATTCGATTCATTTCAGTTGAGAGATTTCGATCGCCGACCTGCGCGTCTCGCTGCGGTTATTGGTTCGGAAGATACGAGGGGGGGGGGTAAAATTTACCCCCTCCCCCTACGCCGCGCGTTCGGCTGCAGACCCCTACGCCGTGCGGGTTAACACACTTTGTACACATTAGTACACATAACACATTAGCACATTTTGTTAACACTCTCGATGCCCGTGCTTAACTAAGCCACTGTTTTTTTGTTTTGTTGAAGACAGTTTTGTAGGCAATATTTGTCATGTAAACAAAATATTACTAATATTTTTATTAGATAAAGATGTTATTGACATCAGCGCACGCTATTTATAGGGGAACTGTAAGAGAAACTTATTGGTTAGAAAAGACCACTGAATTGCCGCAGATTGATGTTTAGGACCTCTCTATTATATATGATCTCTATGGTTTTGACCTCTGGTGACCTCAATATTGTTATTATACAAGATGATCTCCGCATTTACTCTAGCACTCGACACGGCCTATCTAACGTCGTTTTTTAGCTTCTCGCTACGTTGCGTAGTTTTCGAGATCTGGGCGGGGGGGGGGGCTTATCCCTTTCCCCGTTGGTTAAAGTGTGCTCAGACCCCCGTCGGTGCGCGGGTAAACCAAACTATATCATTGGCGGATCCAGGCTTGGGAGGCAGGACCGGACCAGCTTCGGCTCCCACCGGCGCAGGGTCGTTAGGGTCGGCATGCTCGGGAGATTGCAAAGAATCATATAAAACAAAGATAAAAAATGAAAAGAAGGGGAGATAAATATCGGTATCGGGAGATGACTATCGAACTGGGTAGGCATTGCCTACCTTGCCTACATGGGAGAACCGCCTCTGCACAACACTGTCCCACCTGAGCTGGTGCGACTTATGACGCATCTGTTGGGCCCTGAGGCGACACTTCCTGGCGGCTACGCCTCGGGCCGACTGAACTGATATACACCCAACGCTACGCTATGCCCTTCGTACGCTTTTCTGTTCGCATCTTCACTGCGTCTGCACCGTATCTACGATGTCATTGCTTTGCACTGTTTGTATTTTTTGTTTGGCATTGTGTGTTTTTTATATGTGGGGTTGTAATAGCCACCAGCTGATTGTGGATGACTCCAATACACATCTGTCTATCTGTCTATGATATGCGAAATGTCGAGTGTTGTCTGACGGGCGCCGCAGAAGCCCTTAAACCGTACAACACTGCAGCTCACGTCGTCAGTCAGTTGTCTCGGACCAGGTGACCACATTGTGTAACCGGCACTAGCGTCCTGGTGTCCAGAGATGTCTCATGATCTCCCGATGGCCCGTGGCGTCTGGTGACATCCTGTAATTGGCCCGAGTCTGTGATTGTTTTCCCTGTCGGGGCGGGGGGGGGTGTAATCACCGCGGTTACCCGTGCATGAGTCAGTGTTGGTGAGGGGGGCTTGATCGAGCCGCGTGTGGGATCCCGCCATCGGTCACGGTCCGTGACTCGCGTGCGTCGCTGAGTCGGCGTCACGGCCCGTAAGTCGGTGAGTCACACGGGCTGGTCGGGTGATGCTCGGTCTCTGCTCGGCCGCTGCTGCGTCTCGCGGCTCTCAGAGAGGACCTGGCCGTCTGACGCGGCCCTCAGAGAAGAACCCGGTTCTCAGAGGAGGACGTTTGTCGGGGTATCGTTGATATCGCTGTACAAATAGCCAGGTGGCGCGTGGTCGCCGGCGGCCGCCGCCACCACCGCGCCGCTGTCGTTCAGACGTGCAGATAACAGAGACCGGGCTGTCCGAGTGTTGGTCCTTCTCAGACCGGATGTCTAAGGATGGATTGTTGACCGATTGCGCTGTGTATTCGGGCGATGTTTCGTTTGAGGCGTATTACCTCGTATAATTGACGCATAGCTTCGGGTTTCCTGTCACATATGTGGTTCCATCTCCGACTAAAAAGCCCGTGATTTGTCCAAATCGAAGGACACTTAGGTTCTGGCATGCTTGCTTGTTAAGGGATTAGCTTTAGCTCGCAGCGCAGTATTCGGATCACGAATTTTTCGCTGACGTGGAATTGCGACTGGTGATGTCATTGATCGAGGACCTTGAATGGTGACTTAATTTTTGCTAAAATATTGTCGAGAGGATTCATCATTTAAACATTCATTTGAGTCTAAAATATACTCATAATCGCACCGCCTTTTGGTGTTGTCTATCGATTAATCACACAAAAGTTTGAGCACTAATGATGATAAATCCATATGCCTGTGTATTTAGCAGAAAAGTTATACTATTCCTGATCTTATTTCAGTTAAACCACACAATTTTGTTATGCAAAATAACCAAGCACTCGTCACGGCCCATAACTCCAATAAATAGCACTGGTATTCTGGTGCAGTCGGTTGCATCGGCAACCGTAGGCTATGAAACTTACGCGATTCACAACTGATTGTGCCTCCTGGGCGGCATGTGACCTTAGTTGTCGGCCCGCCCTTAAACCCCAATCATCATCATGATTGTGCCTCCACCCTGGTATGCCTTTCCAGCTTAGCCGTTTCCGGACTGCTTCACTGTACCATCCTCCATATCCTATGTCATATCCTCGACAATGGCACGCCTCCCGGCCAGTGCCCATCAGACTCACCCCCACTGATTTGCGAAGTACCACAGCTACAGACCTCGTGATCCCCTTTCTTCTCTCTGAGCCCCCCCCCCCCCGAGATACCGTTGCACATGGCGGCCGACCCTGCCCCCCCTTACAGCCTGTGCTCCGTCTGTCCGTGTCGGCGTGTAGAGATTAGAGGTGTAGAGATTAGAGGTGCAGAAAATCCTAAATTTTTGGGCACAGTCTAGTCACGGCAACGGAATGAGCTGGCATGTCACACCTTTAGCCATGCGCTGCAATGCTAACCCTATGGTGCTGGCCTGACCAGTCACAATAGGTCACAAATAATAGGTCACCCGAATTCATTGCGAACGGGATGACATTGCATAGGGGATTGCGACCCTTCTCCGTATCGGCAAGTGCGGTCCGTACCTACACCCTGCCTGGTGGCATGATTACTGGGACGACACTGCACAGTGGGTCAGATGGGCTCCAAAACCGTTCATCGGAAGAACAAGCTAAAATTATGAGGATTTTGATCTAAAATTGATGCCTAGCCATATATGGAATGTAAATAATGATAAAATTATACCCGGTGTCCTTCCACCTACCTTTCCAACCCCCCCCCCCCCGACCCCTTCCCAGCTATTAAGACCCTGGCTATTCCCCAAATCATATAAACCCTCGCACCTGAGTGAGGAGCTGAATCTGACGCAACATAATCGAAATGCCTAGCTAAATCTGCGGTAACACTATATCATCAAACTCACATAAACTTTGGGAGCTAAGCAGATAACGAGTCCATGTTGTACATCCTCACCGATGGACCTCGTTATAAGAGAGAATCAGAGATTTCAATGTTGCCCCATGGCATTATTTTTTGTTTGTACATTATACTCATTTTCTACATGGGGAGAATATTAGGGGTTTCACAATTCTGTATTCCTCTTATCGGTTAGTACATCAGTGATTATAAAATTTGAGTGACCTTGAACCATGACCTCAGGGTCAGGAGCAAGCGTCAATTTCTAATTTGACCTAGCTAGTCATCGATATTCATCACTCGATGCGCACGTGAGGCAAGAGAAAACACTGATGGAGGACAAGCGACTTGCTCTAGTACTATAATAAACATGATTAACCAAAAACAACGTTTTTTCTCTAAATTTCGCTTTTGGCTATTTGCTAACTCCCGACGAAACTCATCTAACTTTTGACCTATGCTCAAATTGAAAACCTATCTAAGCTACCGAAGCTAGAGCCCGGAACTTGTGACAGCAATGCTTCAATTACTCGATAAACTATGCGGAAGATTTGAGCGTTGATTTTAGCCCCGTTGACTAGATAAAAAATCACATCATTTAATTTATACATAACTCGTCGCCTACCTTAAGCGTTTTTCGCTTCTCGCATAACGTGCGTAGTTTTGAGATATCTCGTGGCGGCCACTGGGGTATCACACTCCGTCCCTCGTTTTGTTCTAAAGTGGCTAAAGAAAAGTTTAGTTGGTCCCCGTCCGTGCAGGGTGTATATGAGAAACTATCCACAAACATGAACAGTATCTACTCAGAACAAAATCTACGAATTTTCCGGTCTTCACCGATAACATTGAGGCTATCTCCATGGTTTAGACAGCTCGTTAGATCCATGCCACAAGATATGAATGTTTTGGATGCCTTAATAGACATTTTATGGCGCATCCAAGACGGGAATGAGTATTAATAACCGCTCGGCGCTCTTAAAATTTCTTCGTTAGGACTAATCTGCCACATCTAACATATATTTGAGTTGATGGTGTTAGGCCAATCTTTTAATGCAACATTGCACCCTGTATGTGATGATATCAAGTCTAACAAAACCCCCGAGCGCTGACCTCGTGTGCAATCACCGCAAATCCATGAAACTCGCAAGATTTGGTTTTGGTTTTGTCATCGGGTAGGCCATCCGCAAGCCACCCAGAACAGGAGTACTCTACTCTCTGACAAGCTCCGAGGGATATTGTCTGAAGCCGAATGACGTCGATCACTCTTTACCTAATGTTGACTGATCAGTCGACTTGTTTTGGACATTGTGTGGACCAATCATTAGCCATACATTCTTGGCAGCGTGAAGGTTTTCTCTATTTCCCGCAATTCATTGATATGACGTCATCAGTCCAAATGTTTAAACTTCACCTTTTCATGAAATTGAACACTCTTTGTGGGAAACAAATGTCATAATCGTGTTCGGCAGCAATAACTTCTTATTTAGCACCACAAGCGCCGTGCATTTTGATAACGCTTTTTGGAAGGTGGTCAGTGTCCCTTTAATGAAGTTTTCTCCCTGCTGGTCGTGAGGCTTCTGGGAAATAATCATATATCTTGAATTGGCGCAAAAACGCGCAGGTGATCTCTGCAATAATCCGAATAGAGCGCACTTTGAACTAAATATGCGCTTAACAAATTATGGCGGGAACTGGTGGGAGTCATTTTGTATCCTTATGGATATTAACGCGGATATGTTTTTACTAACAATAATGCGATACAAATTGTTATATCCGTGTAAGGACCAGACAAAATCGCACATGCCCACTGTGAATCAATTTTTGGTAAGCCAAAAGAGTGCACTTTAATTTGGACCACTACCGATTACCATGCAATCAACTAGTTTGCCATAGAGATCCCGTTCAAACAGGCTTTCAGTACACCTTCTTGCCTGCCTCTCCTAGATCCTGGACATAGCAAGTGTTAAGGCTTGTTTTTCACCACGAAATCGTTGTCCGAGAGAAAAAAATGGGTCACCATTGGATGCCTTGAACAATTTATATTGTTTTAGGTATAAACCGAGTCTTGTTGGACCTATTTGGATTTTCGCTCCATGAACGGTTTTGGAGGGCATCTGACCCATAGTGCACTGGTCGTATGACGGAAGGGATCGGCCAATGTGAATGTGTGAGCGAGGGAGGGGATGGGATTGGGAGACGGGAGAGGGAGGAGGCTTTGGGAGGGCTGGGTGCTGAAGGACGGTGCTGGTTGTTTGTGTATTCCGTTGGCACACGGATGCTGGGTTGTTGCCCCGATGGGTTGAGGGGATTCGGGCGGTTTATGGCGGATGTCTACCCTCCTTGGATCTGTCTCGCCTTTGATGTCTGTTGTCGCTGCAAGGCTGTGTGTTGGGAGCTGGCTTTCCGTCCGATTTGGGTTAACCAGTAAATGAATGTAGTCATGTCAAAACATATGTAAGCATGACATTAGATCATTTTCGCCGAGTCTCCGTGAAACAGATAATTTTCCGAACGTCGCCATATAGTGGCGACTGGCGCACTGCTGTCTCCTTTACCGCCCCGGGCCCCCGGCAGACGGCTTCCGCTCCTGGCAGGCCTCTCACTCCGTCAGTCTCCTAGCACTAGTGGTTTCAATCGGTAACCCAAATTTTGGTAACCGAAACAATTGTGTGACCGATTTGGTAATCGCTCGGTCAGGCTTATACATTTTTGGAAACTTTTCGGTCAGACTAATTTTGTTTGTTCTTAAAGAGGTGCTGTCCCACCTTCTCAAAAGTTATCAAATGTGTGCTGCATGTGGTGTTTAATATTAAGTGATTGCTGCCGAACACGATTATGACATTTGTTTCTCTCAAACAGTGCTCAATTTCATAAAAAGTTAAGTTTTAATATTAGGGCTGATGACGTCATATAAAGGAATTTCGGGGGAATAGAGAAACCTATTCACGCTGCCATATGTACGGCTATTGTATGGCCAATTGTAAAACAAGATCGACTATCATCAACATTTAGAAAGAGTGCACTCATACGGCTCAGAGTCCCCATTCAAAACCTGGGGACTGGGCGTGTTACAGATGTCAAAACCAAACTCAATTTCTTTGGATAATTCGACCTCGGGTGGTTGTTTCTAATTAATACTATACATAATTTAAATGCTTGCACGGAACAATGCTATCGCAACTAAAACTATAATTGTTGGCAGTCCTTCTAACAAATCATTTTTACGACTCTTCTTTATATCAGCAAATTTGATGGTTAGTTTGCTCAAATTTAATCAATTATATACATATTTAAATAGCAACACATCGATTATTATATCAAGATAGAAGAATAATTACTGCACAAGTCACAAGAGTAAGTGGGCAACTTAACCTGCCGCACTGCAGGCGGGGTTTCGCGCCGAACACGAACTGCAGTTGGCGGTTGATTTGCCGCCCCCGTGAGATCTCAAAAAACTAACCGCCGTAGGCGACAAAACGGAAACCGGCATTAGATAGCTCTAGGCAAGCTCGTACTCGAAAGTATTTCAGTCTTTTCTTGGATCAGTCAACAATTGAGTCACCACGTGGTCACCAAAGGTGCAGATTTTCCGGTTTTAGGAACTCTTTTAGGGACTCTTTTCAGAAACCCCCCGATTATCTCGGAAACTATGATAGCTAGGAGCAAACAAAATTAGAGAGCAATCGTATAGCTAATTGAAATTTGCAATCGCATGTATGTCCTCAAATTTGATCTCAGACAAAATAGTTCAGGCTCCAGAGTCATGAAAGGTCAAACATTGTTTTAGCCAAAATCAGTTTTTCGTGAAATAAGCTCGTCACCTAAGAAAGATAGGACAATCATTGATCGCCAAACTCGTGTTCTGTTCTCATTTGATGCCTTTTGAAACATATACATGGTTGACCTCAGGTAAGGTCAATTTCACAAATTTACCGTCAGGATCAAGGTCACTTTGGTGGACCCAGGTAGGTCATGTTTGCATATGGGGCAAACGCGGCTAGACGAGACGAAACATGGTGTTCAACTAAATCGTCTCTATCTCTGTTTCTACAAGAGTTATTTAGCAAATTAATTGCTTGATTACCTCAGATGGACTCAGAATGACCTTGTAGAATCACTAGCAGCAATTGGCACTTGATTTTCATTCGAATGCGCTTAAATAGCATGATTCTGAAAGAATTAGGCCTGATCCAACTGAATGTTTACTGAAAGGGAAGCATTTGTTTATTTTCCCATTCATATAACGGGGAGGTCAGGAAAATTGACCTGACCTTGGTCACTGGATACGAAAAATCCGAGATATACGAATTGTTAGGGTATGATATTCTTATTGAATCCTTGCAAGTTTTCAAAACTTTCAAAAAAGACTGGCATTTTGCACGAACGCAAACATCTTCTGAAGGAGATGGTCACTGAATGACTTGTGACTGACGTGAGATGACCTGAAGTTCAAAACTTTTCCAAAAGTGGGGTAATTTGATGCCCAAACAGGTGTACGAAAGGTGGCGGCGCTGCGCGCCGCCGTTGGCGCTACTTCTGAAAAACCTGAGGGGGGCGGAAATCAACCCCCACTGCAGTTGCGGCGAGTTAAAAAAATATGTTATTCGTACGCATTATTCCAATTTACATATACAATACACCACAGCCACCTTAATTTCAAAATTCGGCAACTTGGGACATTTTTTTGGCTTACCCAATCGGTCGTTTTTGGTCAACCCAATGACCTCCTGTTGTATGGATTGGTATTTGGTCAGGAATTTGGCGGAAATAATTATCTATCACCTCCATAGTTCCGTCCTGGCAGGCTTATCACCTCCGTCAGTCTCCGCTCCTGCAGGCTTATCACTCCGTCGTCGCTCCCTGGCAGGCTTATGCACTCCGGCAGTTCTCCGTCCTTGCGGCTTAAGCACTCCGTAGGTCTCGCTGCCTGGCAGGCTTATCACTCCGTCAGTCTCCGCTCCTGCAGGCTTATCACTCCGTCAGTCTCGCTACCTGCGGCTTATCACCTCCCGTCAGTCTCCGCTTCCTGCAGGCTTTATCACTCGTCAGCTCTTCCGCTCCTGGCAGGCTTATCACTCCGTCAGTCTCCGCTCCTGGCAGGCTTATCACTCCGTCAGTCTCCGCTCCTTGCAGGCTTATCACTCCGTCAGTCTCCGCTCCTGGCAGGCTTATCACTCCGTCAGTCTCCGCTCCTGCAGCGACCGGCTTGTCCTCCGTCAGTCCCGCTCCTTGCAGCTATCACTCGTCAGTCTCCGCTCCTGGCAGGCTTATCACTCCGTCAGTCTCCGCTCCTGGCAGGCTTATCACTCCGTCAGTCTCCGCTCCTGGCAGGCTTATCACTCCGTCGGTCTCTGCTCCTGGCAGACTTATCACTCCGTTAGTCTCTCCAGTCGGGCCCCGAGCCGACTGAATTCCCGGCTGACGTGCTGTTTGGAGTTGTATCTGACACTGACGTCCGCTGTTGGTGTTGTGACGTCCGCTGATGTCATGTTGTGATATCTACTGACTTGCTGTGACGTATCTCCTAACTGTGAAGCCACAAATGACAACCCCTTATTCTTGGCCTTGTTATAGCTGCTGCGGAAGCGTTACATCGGCAACGACATCGTCACCATCGTCTTCCAGGAGCCGGGCGCGCTGCCGTTCACGCCCAAACACATCCGCTCGCAGTTCCAGCACGTGTTCATCGTGGTCCAGGCCGTCAACCCCTGCTCCGAGCACACCCGATACCGGTGGGTGGTCGGACAGGGAGCGTGCAGTTGGGGTTTGTAGATGTTGCTGGAAGGGAGGTTTGGTTAAAGAAGGGGCGATGTGCGTACGCTGAAGACGATAGCAGAGGCTGGTGGAAATGCTGGCTAGTATGTATGATGACATGATATGATTGATATGAGTATGATTTATTGTATATGCTTTGCCTACGCATCCGTAACTGTTATGCATCTGTGTGTTATTATAGTGAAACCAGCTTACCTACCATGTATATCGTTTTGGAGATCCGAAAGGAATTGGCCTGACTTGGCCGTCTAGTTTGATGACATTCGGCCTTAGCTGACCTGAAGCTGAAGCTGTGAGCTGACCTGACCTTGTGACGGATAACCCTTCGTCTGACCCTATCTGACCCCGTCTGACCCTGTCTGGCTCGGCAGGGTGGCTGTGAACCTGTGAGCTGACCTGACCTGACCTTGTGACGGATAACCCTTCGTCTGACCCTATCTGACCCGTCTGACCCCGTCTGGCTCGGCAGGGTGGCTGTGAACCGGTTTCGTGACGTTCCGCCGTTCGGCCCGCCCATCCCCGAAGATGCCACATTCCCCAAGTCCAAGACGTTCGCCGAGTTCCTCTACGCCAAAGGTGAGAGTTGGACCTCTTTTCGAGCCGCGATTAAAGCGGCGCCAGCGGCTGAGACTGACATTTGTTGAGCCCGTCCCGCCATACCTTGACGCGAACACACTCACAGAGCGACAGCAGTTGTCGATAAATCTGTGACTCTGGCCGTGATCAATGTCCTGTGTTGATATGTTAGGTGTGTAAATGTGTATGGCGGCTGCATAGCCTGGCGCGGGTGACACGGGGTAGGTTCTGTTTACATCCAGTGTGAACCATCATTAATTGTGTCTGTCCGACTGACATAGCCGACTCTAATAACTGATCTGCGCAGGCAGACGCTGAATCCCTTACCAGGCGCTGCTGACCTCTCCTCTCCTGATCTGTATCTGCCCGACTGCAATATCCCTCTAAGACCCTCTCTGAGACCATCTGACTGTGTGTGTGTGTGTGTGTCGTGTGTCGTGTGTCGTGTGTCTTGTGTCGTGTGTCGTGTGTGTAGGTGTAATGTGTATGCGTGTGTGTGAACGTTACCTCCTCCCTGCCTCCAGTGATTAACGCTGAGACTGCGGCGTACCAGTCGGACAAGTTTGTGACGATGGCGCGTCGCACGCGCCAGGAGTATCTCCGGGATCTGGCGGCCAACTATCTCACTGATACCACCCTGGAGGCGGCGCAGAAGTTCTGTGAGTCATCCTAGCTGATGGCAGGCGAAATCTGATAACGAGTTTTCCGTAATGTGTCATAAATTTCTGAGAGGTTGCCTATCTGAGGTGTTTCATAAATCACAAGTGCTGTTGCAATAAGTTGTTTATGACGTTGAATGTGTCTTTAACAGTTGTTTAAATGCAGTTGAAAGGCCTTCCGCTGCACGGTTGTGATGCTCTTCTCTGAGGAGGTGCAGCGTAGTGACTGGTGTAGCGTTTGTAGCTGATGCCTCAGCTGCGATGTGTCGGTCGGGCGGGCAGCGTGCCTCAGCTGCGATGTGTCGGTCGGGCGGGCAGCGTGTCTCGCCTTTCTCGGGCGGGCAGCGTGTCTCACCTTTCTGTGTCGGGCGGGCAGCGTGTCTCACCTTTCTGTGTCGGTCGGGCGGGCAGCGTGTCTCACCTTTCTGTGTCGGTCGGGCAGCGTGTCTCACCTTCTGTGTACGGTGGGGGGAGGGTCACTTTTGTGGTAGGGGTATCTTTTTCGTGTCGGTCGGCGGGCAAGCGTGGTCTCATCCTTTTGTGTGTCGGGCGGTGCAGCGTCTCTCACTCTTTCTGTGTCCGGTCGTCGGGCAAGCGTGTCTCACCTTGTTCTGTGCGGTCGGGGGCGGGCAGCGTGTCTCACCTTTTCTGTGTGGTCGGGCGGGCAGCGTGTCCTCACCCTTTCAGTGTCGGTCGGATGCGGGGCAGCCGTGTCTCACCTTTCTGTGTTCCGGTCGGGCGGGCAGCGTGTCTCCACCTTTCTGTGTCGGTCGGGCGGGCAAGCGTGTCTCACCTTTCTGTGTGTCGGGCGGGCAGCGTGTTCACTTTCTGTGTGTCCGGGCGGGCAGCGTGTCTCAACCTTTTCTGTGTCGGTCGGGGCGGGCAGCGTGTCTCACCTTATGTGTCGGTCGGCGGGCAGCGTGTCTCACCTTTCTGTGTCGGTCGGGCGGGCAGCGTGTCTCACCTTTCTGTGTCGGTCGGGCGGGCAACGTCGTGTTTCTCACCTTTCTGTGTCGGGCGGGCGGGAGCGGTAATCAACCTTTCTGTGTCGGTCGGGCGGCAGCGTGTCTCACCTTTCTGTGTGTCGGGCGGCAGCGTGTCTCCACGCTTTCTGTGTCGGATGGGCAGGAGCGGTCTCACCTTTATCTTGTGTCGGTCGGAGCGGCAGCTGTCCTCACCTTTCCTGTGTCGGTCCGGTGCAGGCAGCGTTCTCAAACTTTCTGTGTCGGTCGCGGGCAGCGTGTCTCACCTATTCCTGTGTGTCGGGCGGGCAGCGTCTCTCAACCTTTCTGTGTCGGTCCGGGCGGGCAGCGTGTACTCACCATTATTCTGTGTCGTCCGGGCGGGCAGCGTGTCCTCACCTTTCTGTGTTCGGGCGTGGCAGCGGTGTCTCACCGTTTTCTGTGTCGGGTCGGGCGGGCAGCGTCTCTCACCTTTCCTGGTGTGTCGGGCGGGGCAGCGTGTCTCAGCCTTATGTGTGTCGGGCGGGCAGCGTGTCTCACCTTTATGTGTCGGTCGGGCAAGCGTGTCTCACCTTTCTGTGTGTCGGGCGGGCAGCGTGTCTCCACCTTTCTGGTGTCGGTCGGGCGGGCAGCGGTCTCTCCCACCATTCTGTGTGTTCGGGCAGGCATGCGTGTCTCACCTTTCTGTGTCGTGTCGGGCGGGCAGCGTGTCTCAACCTTTATGTGTCGGGTCGGCAGCGTGTGCTCACCTTTCTGTGTCGGTCGGCGAGGCCAGCGGTCTCACCTTTCTGGGTTCGGTCGGCGGTGCAGCGTGTCTCACTTTCTGTGTCGGTTCCGGCGGGCAGCGTGTCCTCACCTTTCTGTGTGTCGGGCGGCAGCGCTGTCTCACCTTTCCTTGTGTCGGTTCGGGCGGGCAGCGTGTCTCACCTTTCTGTGTCGGTCGGGCGGGCAGCGTGTCTCACCTTTCTGTGTCGGTCGGGCAGGCAGCGTGTCTCACCTTTCTGTGTCGGTCGGGCGGGCAGCGTGTCTCACCTTTCTGTGTCGGTCGGGCGGGGCAGCGTGTTCTCACCTTTCTGTGTCGGTCGGGCGGGCAGCGTGTCTCACCTTTCTGTGTGTCGGGCGGGCAGCGTGTCTCACCTTTCCTGTGTCGGTCGGGCGGGCAGCGTGTCTCACCTTCTGTGTCCGGTCGGCGGGCAGCGTGTCCCACCTTTCTGTGTCGGTCGGCGGGCAAGCGTGTCTCACACCTTTCGTGTGTCGGGCGGGCAGCGTCTCTCACCCTTTTTCTGTGTCGGTCGTGCGGGCAGCGTTGGTCTCACCTTTCTGTGTCGGTCGGGCGGGCAGCGTGTTCTCACCTTTCTGTGTCGGTGGCGGGCAGCGTGTCTCACTTTCTGGGTGGTCGGTTCGGCGGCGCAGCGATGAGTCCTCACCATTTCTGTGTCTGGATTCGGGCGGCGCGTGTCTCACCTTTCTGTGTCGGTCGGGCGGGGCAGCGTGTCTCACCTTTCTGTGTCGGCCGGTGGGCAGGCAGCGTGTCTCAGCCTTTATGTGTCGGTCGGGCGGGCAGCGTGTCTCACCTTTCTGTGTGTCGGGCGGGCAAAGCGTGTCTCACCTTTCTGTGTCGGTCGGGCAAGCGCAGCGTGTCTCACCTTGGGCTGTGTCGTGGTCGGGCGGCAGCGGTGTCTCACACTTTCTGTGTCCGGTCGGGCGGGCAGCGTCTCTCACCTTTCGTGTAAGGTTCGGCGGCAGCGTGGTCTCACCTTTCTGTTGTGTCCGGGCGGGGGCAGCGTGTCTCACCTTTCTGTGTCGGTCGGCAGGCAGCGTGTCTCTCACCATTTCTGTGTCGGTCGGGCGGGCCCCTGTCTCACCCTTTCTGTGGTCGGAATCCGGCGGGCAGCGTGTCTCACCTTTCTGTGTCGGGTCGGGCGGGTGGCAGCGTGTCTCACCTTTCTGTGTCGGTCGGAGCGGGCAGCGTGTCCTCACCTTTCTGTGTTCGGTCGGGCGGGCACGTGTCTCAACCTTTTTGTGCTCGGTCGGGCCGGCAGCGTGTCTCACTTTCTGTGTGGTCGGCGCAGGCAGCGTGTCTCACCTTTCCTGTGTCGGTAGGCGGCAGCGTGTCTCACCTTTCTGTGTCGGTCGGGGGGCAGCGTGTTCTCACCTTTCTGTGTCGGTCGGGCGGGCAGCGTGTCTCACCTTTCTGTGTCGGTCGGGCGGGCAGCGTGTCTCACCTTTGTGTGTCTCCGCCGCTCTGCTGCTCTTCCCCAGCCATTATGTCGTTCAGCAGCCGTAAGAAGGAGCGGCTGAGGCCGCGGTTTAACCCGGACGCCGTACAGCGTGGAGCCATCAGCTGGCAAGTCAGCGTCGATGATCACTCGCTCGGCAGACAGGTGAGACAGGCTCCAATCGTCTATTCTGTAGAACTCATTTTCGCTTCCGCCCCCGGCCTCTATTCTATTGGCTGAGATGGACATTTGTCTGTTGAAAAGAATAACTAGTAGAGGAAGGCACTATTTTACATTATTTTCTTCATTTTGGATTTTGTCATACCGGATGCTGATGAGATTTCCTACTTTCCGAGCCACTCTCCTCCTATAACTTTTTTTTTCTACACACCGTCAACGCGATCGCCATGTCACCCTTTTATCGCCATGCATCGCCTTTGATCGCCATGTATTATCACCATCGTCATGTATTGTTACCCTTTTTACGTTTGATCGCCATGTATTACCACCGTGTTATACGTTGTGTGGTAATTGTGTGAATTTTGCTGTCCGTTGTCGTGATTGTTGTAATTCCACCTGTCTGAAGAGCAGCTGGCAGCAGCAGTAGCTGACTGACTGCTGACAGGCACGGGCTTTATTGCCTTATCTTACCACCTACTCCTTCATTGCGAGCGGCTCTGAAAAGCCACCGGTATACTGCAGTGCAGATGTTCCCCCCGAATAAAGGCTATAGTCATGTCCAGGTGGATGTATGTACAGACTAGTGACGCCAGGTGCCTGTGGCTGGTCAGGTGGACTGTCTGCCGTGTGTCTGACCTGTCTGTGTCTGACCTGTCTGTGTCTGACAGGTGGACTGTCTGCTGGGAGTGTCTGCCGACTCGCTGGTGACTGTCTGTCTGTGGCTGGTCAGGTGGACTGTCTGCCGTGTGTCTGACCTGTCTGTGTCTGACAGGTGGACTGTCTGCTGGGAGTGTCTGCCGACTCGCTGGTGACTGTCTGTCTGTGTCTGACAGGTGGACTGTCTGCTGGGAGTGTCTGCCGACTCGCTGGTTCTTGCTGAGGAGACTGCCGGATCTCTGCCATTCGCTGCGCCGGTGGCCAGCATCCTGGGCTGGACACTGCAGGGCACCAGGTCGGTTCTACCTCTGTCCTCTGCACAGCAGGCTATGTGGGTAGGAATCAGACATGTGCTCGGATCCCAGAAGCCTCAAATTTGGAATCAAGGTTCTGACAACGATATACACAACACAGGCATTAATATGCCGGTTTAACTTCTAGCGTCCGATCCCTCTCTATTGTATGACCTGTTTGGTTTTGGTTTGGCTATCAAAACGTTAGAAAATAGCCTGAGATCCACTTTGGATCCCTAAACCTCGGATCCATGATCCCGAAGGATCTTGGGCCATTTTCGCGGTGTTCTGATTCTTCAATTGACGAAAAAACTTGCACATGGAAAAAGTAAGCACGGAGCAATAGTTTGCAATCTGTGGAAGTGCTAAAGCATATCACCCGTCGCCACAATACTCATTTAAAGGCCAAAACGCCTGGGGGAATGGAACATGTCTGGTAGGAATGCTCCCCAAAGCAGGCTGTCATTCATACATATCATACTTTGCTACTTATAAGCTATTTATTAAATAATAATTTATTTCAATGAAAACTAGATGAATTAGTCCATTCATGTTTTCGTCATATTTACTTTTGAACGCAATGGTTTGAACGCAAGTTGAACGCATTGATAATGATAATTAGCAATATCTCGTTTTGTTCACTATTGTGGAGAAGATGGCCACCAGGCTGCGTCCCTGTGGTGTGCGTCTCCCTGGAACGGCCTTATTATAGCCATTTTCCGGTGCTTCGCTAGTTGTAAGGCGACAGGAAGGTCTGCGCATGCGCCACGTGACGTCGCCGGCCGGACAGTGTGTGTGTGTGTGTGTGTTTTCTTTGTTTTTTTTTTTTGGGGGGGGGTCACCCGGGCGATCTTAGATCGATTCCGGGACGGGAGATGACCTTCCGGTAATTTAGGCCGGGAAAAGGAAGTTACTTTAGTCCGGCTTATGTTAACCCAGTATAAAAGGCAAGG
The DNA here is from genome assembly GCA_014673585.1 of Semibalanus balanoides. NCBI lineage: Eukaryota > Metazoa > Arthropoda > Thecostraca > Balanomorpha > Balanidae > Semibalanus > Semibalanus balanoides. The sequence continues at coordinate 75,302 of VOPJ01014050.1, forward strand.
GGCCTATTTTTACGTTAAATTATGAATCAAATTGAATCTAGTTTCGGCACCCTCGGTTATCACGGCGCTGAAGGCGCCTCGATTCCTGAGGGCACCTAATACTGATGCGTCGGCGCCGCGATGCCCGAGGGCCCATCAGCTCCCCCCGGCATCACGGCGCCGAAGGCGCCGCGATACTAGGGGGGGGGTCACATATCATTATCATTATACATTTGGAGACGGGCCAGCTTTGCCAAGTCAGACTTAGCTCAGCTGACCCGCCGCGACCGATGGAAACGAAGCTGAGCCGAGGCAGAGCAGCGCAGCAATGGGCGCTGTTGCCTCGGCCGATCTTGATAAATGGTGATAGTGTAAGGAGCCGGGGCAGAGCAGCGCAGCAATAAGCGCTGTTAACCTGGCCGACCAAGTGTAGTGTATTGTTTATGTTGTTGTGGGGTGTGTTATCCGGCAAAAAGTCCTAACTACAAAAAAAAAACGGAGCCTATGCAAAGGGAAAACCTGCACGTTTTTGCCAAATTGTGCTAGGAAAAAACCTGTTTAAATTGATTTAGCTAATTGTGTATGGTGTAAAAAATCGAGGAGAAGACGAGTCAGCTCTGGGTTTTCGTCACCCAAGAGCGTTGGAATATTTAAAGCGATGTTGTTTTGTTGTATGTAGTTAATGATTGGTTGACGGTTAGCATGTGCACAGGGCACTCGATAAGAAAATGTTTGATTGTATACCGGGGATGAAGAGCGCAATGATGGCAAATAGGCGGAGGAAAATGGTCGATGATATGATATTGATGCGTTGGATGGTTGGCATGATAATGGACATTATTGTCAAATACAAAGTGTATACCTGATGATGGCAATGTTGCCGAAAGCTCGTATTCTTCTTTGATATCTTTTTTGATCTAAAAATAAATAATTGGCATGTTATCGATCATTTTTACATCTATTTTGATAATATGATAATGTGTTAGTCTAGTGTGGCCAATTCGGAGACGCGCCAACACTACTTCTTTCTCTCGACAGTCCTGGTGACTAGTGTTGTAAAATGTTTGACTTTTGGTTTGATAGGATGCAGATGAAAGTGTGGGCCATTGTCCCAATCTTGCTGTTGCAGTATTATATATTGTTGGTGTATACAATTGAAAACGTCAGGCAATGGGCTAGGAAGGTCATTTTTCGGGTCGGATTCTAAACTAACTTTTGCTAAACTATCAGCCTCTTCATTCCCAGGAATTCCGGCGTGTCCCGGTATCCATAGGAATTTTATTTATAAATGTTTTTTGTGTAAGTATTGATTAAGTTGCTTGATTTAGTAAATTATCGGATTGCTGCCGTCACGTATAGAGGAAAGAGCAAGGAGTGCCGAGGACGAGTCCGTGCAAATCACCACCTGTTTCAGTTTTTTATTTCTAATATATATATTAATGATAATAAGATTGCCGACAGCTCGGCCGTATATACACTGTTAATATCAGGAAGACGGAAAGTATTGTTTGTTTCGATATTATTGTATTTTAAAGTATATGCGCCCGCCAGTACGGTCCCCTGTCTCGTGGAGCCGTCAGTGTATATGAATGTGTGAGGTGTTGTATTGTGATTTGTATTCGTGGAAGAAGTGCGTGTGACTCTGTGCCGCCGAGACTGTGCTTATGTTGTGTGTGAAAACGTGTTGTGTGTCTGGTGGAGTGTCAATCCAATGTGTTGTGAGTGGTGGTGCTGACCAGTGACCATGGCAACCGGCCTTCCGGTCACCTGACGCCTCGTTGCGCCTGCGCAGAGCCAGTTTCTCGCATTGCCGTGCCCTTACAACTAGTCGCTGCCGCCTACCATGCACATACCAGCCACGGGGACCACGGGGATGCAGCCGGGTGGCCATCTGCTCTGCAAAAATGAACAAAACGAACTATTGCTTATTAACATCATTCATCAATCCTTTGCCTTCAAAAGTGAATAGGACTGAAAACATGAATGGACATGAATAGACATCATGGACATGAATGGGAAACATGAATGGAAAACATGAATGGACTATTTTTTAGTTTTCATTGAAATAATAAAATAAGCTGTTATTTAATAAATAGCTTATAAGTAGCAAAGTATGACCTATTTACCCGAACCCCGCACTTTCGAGAAATTCCAGCACGGTGGAGTCGCACCCAGCGATCAAAACTGTCACGGCCGTCTGGCAGTAGCAGGGCTAGTTTAAAGGAAATAGTTCACCTTGGATTGTTTTTGTCAAACACGATTTGATTATATTTTGAAGTACAACTTCTTTTCATATTGTCAAAAATCAGCCATACATCGCGCCGATTCAGGACAGAAGGAGTACATTATTTATTTATAAGTAATGTAATTTATTTCTAGTAATATTATTTAAAGGGAGTTGTGCCTACTTCTTTTGAAATGTCAAATATATTTTGTTGCGGAAGAAGCTATTGCTTTGATTATTGGTTAGCGCGATAAAATTACTCTGGGAGCCCCCTTAAGTGATTTTTACTTATATCCTTGTTTGCGTTTGTTTTGTTTCAAAACTCATAAACGATCGTCACTATAAACAGAGTAGCGAAGATTGTTACCTATAATGGCGCACTTAAAACGATAAACAAACCTTTATGAGCAATGTATAGGTTTGTTTACAGTGATCGAGAATCTGTTCGGTAGCTGCTATCAGTGCTCACGAGTTGTTTTCTATTGGCCAGAGCTAACAATATATGCTAGCGTTGTAATTTAAGAGCCATGCTTCTAGTAACGAAAGCTATCTGGCGAATATCGATAATTAAGTACTGCCAGTATGTGATTGGTGACTTTGGAATATCTCAGCAACTTAAGTGATTCTGGGGAAATGTAGTACATGACTAAATTTCAGAAAAATCTTGTTCTACAGATAGTGTCAACACTCCACATGACCAATGTGAAGTAGGCCACACTCCCTTTAACCAAACTATATGCGGTAACTCTGCAACTTCAAAACGAAAGAATGAATGGCCAGCCATCAGATTCGAGAGTAGTCGCGTAAGATTACTGTATGCTCCCGAAGGTCCACATGCTTGACATTCTTGGTTTATGGGCCCACATTCCTTCGACAAAAAGTCAAATAAGCCCCCCCGACAGATTCGTATACTTTTCATCCCTCCAGGAATAGGGTTAAGGTTTTTTTTTAACACGACCTACACAACTGCCATCTCTGTTCAAACCCCATGTTTAAGGTGAACTATTTCCTTTAAGAGGAAATTGTTAATTTTAAGTAAACTATGGTGTAATAAATAAAATGGAGTATCCAGAAAAGTGGATTAATTCTTAAAGTTTCAATTGATTAAAAACATGTAAAAATTGTGTTCTTACGAGCTATAGACTCATTTACCTGAAACTCCTAAAACCCTAAAACATTACCAGGATTGTAATGTTTTTCGAGCGCCAGGGTAGGCGCCCGACGAATAACTCCTTCGTAAAAACGACTATTGTCAATTTAATCATGTCAGAGTTAATTGTCATTCCCTTGACTGTTGTTCTGTCTTGTTGTATTATGTCCGCCATTATTGGTAGGGTCAAAGCCCAATAATGTCACATTTTAATATTAGGAGTATGGCGTTGCATGGTAAAAATGACTTAAAATCTCTTAAGTTATCATTGGAGCCCTACCGATTATTTTCAGAAGGCATTGCACCTGGTGTTCGCGAAACTTGTTAAAACTTGAAACTTGTCGTGTTACGCTGGCCCTGATCTGATTACCCATAAATGGTGTGTATATAAATGGTGTGCCGATTTGTATTGTAGCGGACTAGCTCTTATCTCATATGAATGACTGCTGGTTGAGTAGGCAGTTTGAGATAGTCTGTTCTATATGATAATATATGGGTGCTATATGTTAAATGTTTCATTCTGGTGTTGCCTGTGGCTATGCCTGTCAGTATGTGTGTGTATTTTCACCAGGGCGAGTTTAACCTGACTCTACATGTGTCTATATCCCCGGCAGTCTCTGTGTGTATTACCACCAGGGCGAGTGTAACCTGACTACATGCGTCTGTGTCCAGCAGTCTCTGTGTGGTATTCACCAGCGAGTGTAACCTGACTACATGTCGTCTGTGTTCAGCAGTCTCTGTGTGTATTATCACCAAGGAGCGAGGTGTAACCTGACTACCATGCGTCTGTGTCCAGCAGGTCTTGTGTGTATTATCACCAGGGCGAGTGTAACGCTGACTACAATGCGTCTGTGTCCAGCAGTCCTCTGTGTGTATTACACCAGGGCGAAGTGTACCATGACTACACATGCGTCTGGTCCAGCAGTCCTCTGTGTGTATTATGCACCAGGGCGAGTGTAACCTGACTACCATGCGTCTGTGTCCAGCAGTCTCTGTGTGATATCACCAGGGCGAGTGTAACCTGACTACATATGTTGTCTGTGGTCCAGCAGTCTCTGGTGTATTATCAACCAGGGCGAGGTAACCTGACTACATGCGTCTGTGCCAGCAGTCTCTGTGTGTATTACCACCAGGGCGAGTGTAACCTGACTACATGCGTCTGTGTCCAGCAGTCTCTGTGTGTATTATTACCAGGGCGAGTGTAACCTGACTCTTCATGTGTCTGTCCCCGGCAGCCTGTGCGTGTATTATCACCAAGGCGAGTGTGTGGTCATCCACCCGCGTACCTCGCTCGACACTGAAGAGCTCGCCGAGATAGCTGCGCGACTGGCCGCCGTCTCTGAGGGCGCAGACACACAGGTACGGTACAGACACACAGGTACGGTACAGCGCAGACACACAGGTACGGTACAGCGCAGACACACAGATACGGTACAGCGCAGACACACAGGTACGGTACAGACACACAGGTACGGTACATCGCAGACACACAGGTACGGTACAGCGCAGACACACAGGTACGGTACAGACACACAGGTACGGTACAGCGCAGACACACATAGTACGGTACACATAAATCGGCAGGTTCCGCAGACACATACTCATACTGCATTCCGCAATATACTTGTGGCTTTGACTGCCTCTCCCTCTCGTCACCGCTAGATAAAACTAGAGGTTCATGGTCCCAACTTAGAACGCACACGCACACATTAATAGCTTCACTCAACAGCATTCATACAAACACAATAGCACACTATACAAATGACTGGAGTCTCAAAATTCAAATATATTCGAAAAAAGGTCACCATATTTCGGCACATCAGGTGACTGTTTGTCACCTGATGAAGGTTTGTGCCGAAATATAGTGACCTTTTTTCGAATATATTTGAATTTTGAGACTCAAGTCATTTGTATCGTTATATCTATTAATTATGCCAAGTCTCAAACAAGGTTAAACTTAAACAATAACACAACTAGTCGAAAGCAAATATGAGGCAGTCCCATGAAGCCACACACACACACACACGGATCAAACTGACGCAGCCAGGCCATCACTGAGGTGCCGCCACAGGTGGCGCCACCGAACAGGTGCCGAGGCAGCCGCAGTAGATCGGATGACGGTGTAGGACGCCGCTCCCTCGCTCGTAAACCGCCTCTGCCCCATCTCGGTGCGGGACCGTGGCACGTACAATAGATGATCTTGACACACAGGTACGCCGTACACAGAAATCGGCTGGTTCCGCAGACACACAGGTACGGTACACAGACATTGGCAGCTTCGTTACACTGAAATAATTCGTTAATGTTGCACGGGTGCAGTACACTGTAATTACACAGGCATGTCACACTGAAATTATCAAGTCGGAGATCGACCCAGGCGACACTGGTACATTAAGTGTCAGTGTCATTATCGGTCGAGTAAACAAAACAACAAATAACGAATAAGGAGATGACTGGTTGATTGGGAATCCGACGTCTTGTTATCTGGACATGTCCGATCACATCCGCCCCTGTAGCTTTATCCGCCCCTGTAGCTCAGTGGGAGAGCGCTGGGCTTCTGACCTATCCTGGTAGTGGCAGCCCTGGTTCGAGTCGCTTCGGCGCTCGCTATTAGCTCCTGACTGGGATGGCCTGCGGCCAGTGGCAGCGGTCGCACTGAAGGTCAGGTGACGTCAGTGAGGCGGGCGGACCGTGTCCAGGTATGTCGGGCACGTAAAACTTTCGTCTCTAAATTCTGCCGACCAACAGGAATTGTACGATCCTGCGCAACAAGCTCTGCTTAGTGCGGGTTCTGACCTCGGTAATCCATCCATACAAAACGTTCGGACTAAATTTATTAAAAACAAAAAGCAAAAAATGGTGCGGACATTTACTGTCGGATTGGTGTTTGCTGGAGGGTGTTCCGTAGGAGCCCTGTGTGAGTAGTTGACTCATTCATCAATATCAGTCCTGGCAGTGTTAAAGAGACCACTTCGTTTCGATCTCGCTGGTCTGCAGCTGTTGGTTGTCGCTGTATAACCTGTTTTGGGCTGCCTCTGTGCCTCTTGACCCTGACGTCTGCGCATCACATCACATCTCACATCATTTGGCCGTTGTCGGACAGGAGCTGCTGCTGCGTCGGAACGCCATGGGCCAGCTGGGCTTCCACGTGCAGCATGACGGTCTGGTGACGGAGGTGGAGAACTACAGCCCCGCCTGGCAGGCTGGCCTCCGACCCAACGCCAAACTCGTACAGGTGGGTAGAAAGAGGGCAGAGCTACAGCCCCGCCCTGGCAGGCTGGACGCCAAACTCGTAACAGGTGGGTAGAAAGAGGGAGAAGCTTACAGCCCCGCCCTGGCAGGCTGGACGCCAAACTCGTAGCATGTGGCAAAAAGAGGCAGGAGCTACAGCCGCCCGCCTGGCGAGGCGGACCAAAACTCGTACGGGTGGTAGAAAGAGGGGAGAGCACAGCCCCGCCGGCAGCCTGGACGGCCAAACCGAACAGGTAGTAGACAAAGAGCGAGAGCTACAGCCCCGCCCGGCAGCGGAGCGCCAAACCGACAGGTGGGGCAGAAAAGAGGAGAGCTACAGCCCCCGCCACGCTAGGCTGGAACCCACACTCGTACAGTGGTAGAAAGAGGCAAGCTTCAGGCTAACAGCCCGCCCTGCAGGCTGGACGCCAAACTCGTACAGTCAAGGTAGAAAAGGCGGAGTACTACAAGCCCGCCCTGGAGGGCTGGATGCCAACTCGTGCAGGTGGGAAAAGTAGGGGCATATCACCCGCGCCCTTGGCAAGCTGAACGCCAACACTCGTACAGGTGGTAGAAAGGAGGGAGACTACAGCCCCGCCCTGGCAGGCTGGACGCCAAACTCGTACAGGTGGGTAGAAAGAGTGTCACGACCATTTTTTGCATTTAGCAAAGACACCTTGTTGCATTAGTATGATCATTGTATGATGTGTTCGTTTTGACATGCAGATGTGTGCTGCTGGGTGACGTGGACGATGTTAGCGCTGTCTCCCTGACTGCATTGTCATAGCCTTGTCTCGTCTGTCTGTGCTTCCCGAATCTCCCACCGACGCCCGCCCGTGCCGTCTCAGATCTGTCAGATGGCCGTCGGCACCATGACGCACGACCAGATGGTGGACCTGCTGAAGACGTCGCTGACCGTCTCGGTGACGGTGGTGCCGCCGTCTGCGGACGGCAGCGCTCGGCGCGGCTGTGTGCTGCCCTCCTGCGGCTGTGCGCCGTTGCTGGAGGGCGACTATGAGAACGTTCCGAGCCGGTCAGCAGTGGGTGGCCGACCACCGGCGGCGGCCAGCCAGCAGCCGGGAGGCCGGGCCGTACTGGCCGAGCCGCGGCCCGCCTCGCCCACACCACCGTCCGTCGTAAGCTCCGGCTACGGCACGGGCGGCAGCGGCCGCTCGTTCGGCGCGCCCGTCTCGCTGTCACCCGAGGCGAGCGGCACGCTGAGCAGTTCGTCGAGCGGCTCGGCGGAGCGCTGGCTCGAGCCGGACCAAGCTGAGTCGCCGCCACCGCCGCCGCCACTGCCGACCCGTCACCGCCAGCGGCTGGCGGGCAGTCGCAGCCTGGATACGGTGGCGCCGCCCGACGGCCAGACGGATAACTACGCCCGACCTGTCGGGTACCGCCGGCCGCAGGAGGGAAAACAGGTGAGCTCTGCGGCCGCTCTTCTCCACATGGTACTTCATAGCGCTCGTAGTAGGGCTAATTGTTCATTGCGGAAATTAAATTACAACGCCGCTGTAGTTACAGTTAGTTGTTACGTTCGCTGCTCTCTTGAACTGTGCAAATACTCAATATGAAAGTATTTTACTGAATGTGACGTTGAATGTGAGGCCAGCTCAGTAATGCCGGATAATTATTCAGTTCAGATGCTAATTATCGTCGCGCTATGTCCCGTTGGCGGTACTCTGACGATCATATGCGCTTGTTTGTTTGTGTATCGCCAGTCGCGTCGGCCGGACCTGCAGGCGCTGGACTACATTGAGCTGACGTCCCTGCCGCGGCCGGTGGCGGCGGACGGAGCACCGCCGCCAGGCCGAGTCCGCTCCACCTACATGGCCGACCGCGGTCCCGACCGGCCGCCGCTGGTGAGAGCTCGCTCCTTCCCGATCAGTGATCACGTCACCCTGCCCCCCCTCCCCTCCCTACCAGCGCCACCTCGCCCCTTCCGATCAGGGATCACGTCACCCTTCCCCCCCCACCGCCGGCACCGCCCCTCCCGATCAGTGGATTCACGTTCCACCCTGCCCCACCCCCCCCGACCGCCGCCACTCGCTCCTTCCGGAATCGTACATCACCGTCATCCCTCCCCCTCTCCCCCCGACCGGCTCGCAACCTCGCCCCTTCCCGATCAGTATCACGGTCCCCCCCAACCGGTCCCACCTCCGCTCCTTCCCGATCAGTAATCACGTCACCCGCCCCCCTCCCCTCCCCACCACCATCGCCACCTCGCCCCTCCCGAATCATGATCACTGTCACCCTGTCCGCCCCCCCGAACGGTCGCCACCTGCCCCTTCACCCGATCAGTATCACGTCACCCTGCCCCCCCTCCCCCTCCGACGCCCACCTCGCTCCTCGCCGCAATAATAATCACGTCACCTTGCCCCCCCCCCCGAACCGTCCGCCACCTCGCCCTTCCCGATTCAGTAATCACGTCACCCTCCCCCCCTCCTCCCCCCCTCCCTCCCCCGACGGCCGCACCTCGCCTTCCCGATCCATGTGATCACGTCACCCTGCCCCCCTCCCCCACGGCCGCCACCTCGCCCCTTCCCGATCACGGCACCCCCTCCCCCCGGCTCTCCTCACTCAGGAGGAAGATGTTGGAGAGGGTGGTATAGATATGGGCCTTCCTGTTATGGCAATGACATGTCATGCACATCTAGAACCGATGAGATGTGAGAAACGGATGTAGCCTTGATGGTTGGCGGGTTGTGGGTTTTGTTGGTACTGTTATCAGATACAGTATCTGCCGGCTGCCCGGTATGTTCTGCTAATCTGATATCATGGTTGATCAATGCATGTGATCCATCAGTTCATGGTTATCGACTGCGAGTAACTAAGTGTATGGTTGATGCTGCGCTGTCAAGTCCTAGGCGCCCCCTCGATGTGTGCGTGCGCACGATGCCTTTCTAACCCCCCATTGGTCCGTTTCAGCCTCAGAACTACTACCATCTGCCGGGGCTGAGCCAGGCGGCGTCCACGGCTGACCAGTCGGCGACGAACGGCCTCAGCTCCTCTGGCTACGGCCGCCTGGCTCCGGCGAGGACAGCCGCTGCTCCTGCAGACAGCACCGCCATATGTAACCGGCTGACCCGGGTAGGGTGGACCTCTAGCGGCGACCAGGTCGGTGCTGGACAAGAGGGTGGCTACATCAGTAACGACATTATCAACGGGCTTCCTAACGGAGTCTCCAACGTACTCAACAACGGAGTCGCCAACGGAGTCACCAATGCAAGTCACCCATGCAGTCACCAATGCATCACCAATGGAGTCACCAATGGAGTCGCAAATGGAGTCGCAAATGGAGTCGCCAACGGAATCGCCGACAGAGTCACCAATGTAATCACCAATGGTATCGTCAGTGAACTGAGTAACGGACTGAGTACCGGTGTGAACGGTGTCGGTCTCGTCAGCCACTGTGTGTTGGGCCGGACGCTGGATAACAGCGGCAGCTACAACATCGCCAGCCAGGAGTACAGTAGCGCGCCGGACCTTCTCGCTGGCTTCCCGCACCACCAGCCGTCAGGAAGCCCGGCCCTGCACAGCGCCTCCCCCTCGTCCGTGTCCTCGGCGGGGGCCGGTCGGGACGCCCGCCGCAGTGCCGACGCTGACCCCCTGGAGCGGCCCATGTCGTCGCGCAGTGAGGATGAACTGAGTGCTGCCAGTGGCTCGCCGTCTATGCGGCGCCGTCTGCGGCCGGCCGCCGGCACACCGTCCACAGGCAGTGGCTCCAGCCGCACCCAGAGCCCGCGTGGCGCCCCTCTGGCTGAGAGCGGCGCCGCCCGCCGCCGGCCGGGCGCCGCTGCCCGCTGCAGCGTCCACCGGGCGTCCGGAGCCGGCGCCGGTCTCCAGCGCGAGCTGCTGCGCCTCATAGGACCTGACGAGCCGCCGCCGCCGCCGCCGCCGCCGCCGCCGGCGTCACCCACTGAGCCAGGCGTCATCCTGACGACGGCGCGGCCGGCCACCGTCATTGCCGCGTCACCGGCGGGAGCGGAGGAGCGGGCGGCCGCCTGGCGGGAGGACCTGCGGCGGGTGTCGCGCCAGGAGCGGCTGTCGCCGCGGGTGACGGCCGGCCCGGCGTTACGGACCGACGTGCCACTGCCGCCGACTGGCCAGGCTGACTGGCAGGCGCTGGTAGACACGGCCAGCCGCGCTGGAAGAGAGACGGCTGTCACCATCAGGTGAGAGACAGCTCACTCAGCTGGTATCAGGAGCCGCCGTAGTCAGGCTCAATTGCTGCAGGTTTTCAATGCAGCTCATTGTATGTCGCTTTATTTTCTAAACATTCGATTGAACGAAAATACATGGTACTGACAAAATATGAAGAACTATTGACATCAAACTGTAGTTGTTCTGGTCTCTGTCATTTTCCTAAGTGTCTGTACATGAAGGCGCTGAGTACCTATATGTTCTGTTATGTATTTTGAGGACTACTCATTACTTAAATGTTGTAAATAATGATGAGCTAGCTGAACGTTTTAGACTCGGTTGTTGTTGATCGTCATGTATATTTGGTCTCGCTGTATTTTCCAGATCCTTTGTCTGTCTGCCTGATGCTGTGTATGTATCCATCATCGTACCGAGTCTCTACCACCAGAGCACATGTTGTAGCTTAGCCCGGTGTCTCGTCTGACCGTCCGATATTGTTCGTCTAAGGAGTACGCTGTCGGGCGCGAGTCAGTACTCGCGTCAGAGTCCCTCGGAGGAGCTCAAGAATCGGCTGACTCTGCTGGAGCGGGAGCTGCTCACCGAACAGAGCAAACGGGAACTGCTCGAGTCGCAGGTGAGAATGGATTTGGTGGTTGCGTAGTATTTTGATGAGAATATGCAGAACACGGCGTGTTTTAGTGAGAACGTGCTGCACACGGAGTAGTCTTCTAGTGATACCGTGCATAAATTCGGGGAGGGATTTCGCTGATGTTTCACTCGATTAATTCTGGGGTTGACGAGAAAATTACAAACACCATTCCTATCGAGCCTGCCTGATGTAAAGTTGTTGTTGTGTTTCTGGCAGTCAGCACTGTCGTGCTCCTCAGTTGTATCGTGCCACCGTGGTCTCTGTCTCTGACGTCACACGCCGCGCGCGGCCGCCGTTGGTGACGTCTCTGCGTGTGACAGGTGTTCCAGCTGAGCTCGGATAACCGCCGACTGCAGCAGGAGAGCAAACAGGCCGCCCACCAGCTGCGCAAGTTCACAGAGTGGTTCTTCAACAACATGGAGAAGCCGTGACTGGGCTGGCCTGATGGCGGAGTCGGTAGTGTCCGGTCCGGTCACCAGGTGTCGCTAGCGGCGGCGCTGGACGCGGCATACGATTACAAAGTGCAGCTAGGCTCATAAGTGAACTGATGTCATGTACTGTTATGTTCTGATGTGCCTTGTACGTCAATTTCGATCATACTGGCCAAAGATGTGAGATGTAAGTTTATTAAGAGTGAATATGCGTTTGATTGCAGCTTCCATATCGGCAAAGTGGACTATTTATGTTTGATGTGTAAGTACGTAGTTGTCTTGCTTTGTTCTGGCTGTGGAGCGATTGATTGCAATGCTCCAGAGAGGTTCATACCGTGTGGAGCGAGTTTTGCGGCGCGACTGAGGAAGTATGCCTGCTTGTTATCGTGTCTCTTCTATTGTGTACTGTTGATGTGCAAGCAGCGAAGAAGCCGTGCGTGCCTCTGTGAAGTAGATTCAATGCCTTGGTCACAGTCTAGTCCGTGCCTATTTTTGTAACGTGCGGTATCAGAGGCGATAAACCCATGTTTTGTAAATATAGATCAGAGCGCTATCGGTTTGGCTGTTTCATCCTATTCGCTCAGCAATGCAGCCTTTGAGCTAATCCATGGAGTGAGAACGTGTGTGAAGTACATGTTTACCGAAATCGAAGGGGTCGTCGATTTTTGTTATCTGGAATATCTGTTGGATATCTGAATATCAATAATCAAACTGCTGCTAGCTATACACACGTCGGTTAAAAAGCCATGAACGCGCCATGATGATGTAATGGGGCATAGGTGTATCATGAGTCCTCGGCAGTGTGATTTGCAATGTAATATTGCGATCAATGAAGACCCCGAAAAAGCGAGCAGGAAACTGCAGTGCATTACCAAAAACCAACGATTTGACGATCCCCATGATTAGTTTCTCCATAATGGTCTGAGGGTGAAGCTGTCACCCCCCCCCCCGAGTAGAGCCCAGGCAACGGTGGAATGGGAAGACTTAGAGGTAGGCAAACTTGGACCGGAGGACCCAGTCTGGACCCAGTTGGTCCCAGACTGGGTCCCGCCAAATGACACCGGGTACAGACTGGGTCCAACTTATGTGCCAAGTGCCATGCTAATTGCACGCAAGTACGATCTGACACGCAGGCTTCTGTGTGCTGTTGGCCAATCTGAACTGTATGTATTTGCAACTACAAGAGTTAGTTTCCTTGCACTAACTGTAAAGTGCAGATTTGTCAGTATAATTTGCGAAACGACATTTTGCTAGTTGGGTCCGCTGGGTCCAAACTTGCCTTGCACCGGATATAACTGGGTCCGTTTTTGAGTTTTTGAGACCGGGTCGGGTCTGGATCCTAGAAAATATCAACTTTTGCCACCTCTAATGGGAACAGAGTGTTCTAAACGTGTGAGTCCCTGCGACCGTAATTTCCGTAAAGGTTAGGTCAAGTTCGATTGTTATACAATATTCAGGGGCGGAACTTTATATCTATTTGGAAGGGCCCGAGTCTCCAACCTCCCAATGGTGAGCTGAGCCCTCCCAATGGTGCTCCGCCCCCATCCCCCAATGTTTTTCCAAAATGTGTGCCCATCCAATTTTTTCAGGACTACTCGTACAGATTATTCTGTTTTGAATTTTGAGTATTTCATCATATCATATTCATTATAAATGTATAAATCATAACGCCGTTGGCCATGTATGGCAAAATTAAACCATGATGTATCCGCGCGGCGTAGGGGGGGGTAAATATTACCCCCTCCCGTATTTCCGCAATAACTTGAAAACGTTAACAGATAACGACGTCAAAGTTTCAGTACCTTATCTAGCATCAATTGACCGTCTTCCTTTTAAAAATCATCTAAACAAGTTTAAACTTGGAAAAATGACGTTTTGATGACGTCATGCCATGCCATTTTGGTTGAATAACGATAAATGTTGATGCATCGTAGAAAAACATAGCTTTAAAGCAAATCGCAAACGCAAAACCGTATAAGAAAGGACAACTTAATGCACATAGAACTTTTCTGGATTTTCCACATTTGTTTTGACCGCGTCAAATCCAAAAAACTGATTTTTCAGAAAATTTCGCCCAAAAATGAAAATTTCCAACGGTATCTGATAAAGAACACGATAATATATGCAGAATTCAAGTGTAAATGAAACCAAGACCAAATTTAAAAGTTAATGCTTCATTTTTCAGTGAACTGATTGACTCCTCCAGCATATAAACGTCACTATGACGTCATTTTTCAAAAACGTTTTTCATTCTTTTGCACCTCCCATAGACACTATATCAAGTGGGGTGGACAGTTCTCGCGTCGGTCGGTTATCTGCGACGACATAACTCATATACTAGAACACTGTCATTTCGCGACTCATTCAGATTAGGTCACGCCTTATCTCAGCTTTTACCCTAGATGACTCACTCCTCTGACTCGTTTGATCCGCGCGTCATACGCTTCGCTACACAACATGACTGTTTCTATCGATTCTACGTGCAAAATAACCCCCCTTAAACACATGGTCCACCAATAGGCTGCCTTCTTGCACCTCTTCCGCTGACCCATTGACTCCCTTGTGTACCTGACCTTGACTGCCATCCTTCCGCACTCGCACATTTCACTTATTCTACTCAATGCACATCTATGCAGTTATTACTACCCTTTGAGCGTCCTTTACGTGCCCATGACAGCTCTTAATCAACACGGACCTTTTAACTCGCCTGACACAGTACTTCGACACCTATTGTAGAACTCAATTAACTCGAACTTCCATATGACCTGACCGTGACCATTACAATTTGACCTAACTTTGAAAAATTCCGGTATGCATCGATTCGTTTCATTGAAAGAGCTTTCGATCGCCGCCTTGCGCGCTCAGCGCGGTTATTGGTTCGGCGAATAAGAGGGGGTAATATTTACCCCCCCTACGCCGCGCGTTCGGCTAGAGACCCCTACGCCGCGCGGGTTAACCTGCGCCCCGCTGGGAGGCATAATCTGTCCCCCTTTCCGGATTTTCTCAATAACTCAACAACCTTGGCAGATACCGACGTGAAACTTGCCGTACCGTATTCTACATCAATTTGACGTCTTCTCCCAAAATTTTGATGAAATCAATAAATAACTTTGGAAGAAAATGACCTTTTGATGACGTCATGTCATGCAATTTTTGGTGGAAAAACGATGAATGTTTGACAATTCGTCGAAAACGGAGGTGTGAAACAATTAAAAAAATGAAGCATTTCAAGGTGGGAAATTGCATTGTCTTCAAAATGGCAATCTCGGATTTTCAAAATTTGGAGTTTTTGACCCCTAGAAATAAAAAATACATGTTTTTTTCAGAAAAAATTATCGCAACAAAAAATTGCAAAAATATTTCAAAAACCGGAATATATTGTAGTGTCGCACCAAACAGGCATGCAGCAGAGTCGATGTATTCGATCAGGCACCGAGCCACCCGCTCACATCTCCAAACCCAGACTCCCTCTCTCTCCCAACACTCGCGATCTCACCTCCCCCCGCCCGTCCACATAAACTAAATACCGGACAGCTGCAGCCGTCATGGAGACGGTATCCTACGCGCGGCGAGGACCGTCGTCGGTCCGCCAATACGGGCAGTCGGACATGACAGATCGCGGCACAGGTGCAGGTTCCGTCGCGGGAGACTGACCTGCCGCGTGGCCCCACATGCATCACCACTCGCTGAACTATTCACTACACATTCCCCTGATTTTAAAGAATCACAACGTCACTCACATACGAGGCATACATACACATTACACACCCTAAATCAACCTTACAATGAACTTCGCCAGTTACAGGTACCACACATACGTCCACTCTCACACGTCTCCTACTCCATCTATCATCTCCACAGGCACGCTGAAACCATATAATTGTTCCCAAGTCACTGCCCAGCAGCAGGTCCGGCACCACCAGTGCTGCGAGCATCACTCGCCCGCACTGGTGGGCTGCCGACCACAAGCCCGGCGGCTTCACCACGTCACGCCCAGCAGCAGGTCCGCACCACATGCTGCGAGCATCCACCTCCCCCCCGCACTAGTGGCTGCCGTGACGTCAGCGCTCGCGCAGCACACCACGTCCACTGCTACCCTCAGCTGGCTGCTGCACACAGAAATATCTGCTGTGCAGCAGCCACTGAGTGAGCCAGACTCGACGTCGCGTCCGACACATTTGACGACACAGCGATGTCTTCGAAATGGTACACGCAGGCGTCGTCTCTCTGGAGTACCGCGGGTGTCGGTGCGGAAGTGGCTGCACAGCAGAACTATAAGCTTCCACTGTTGCCACAGCAGGGACTTACAGCTCCACTGCTGCACAGCAGACTACAGCTCCACTGTTGCACAGCAGAACTATAGCTCCCTGCTGCACAGCAGAACTACAGCTCACTGCTTGCACATAAGAAACTATAGCTCCACTGCTGCACAGCAGACTACAGCTCACTGTTGCACCAGGAGGACTACACTCACTGTTGCACAGGCAGACTACAGCTCCACTGCTGCACAGCGGACTAAAGCTCCACTGTTGCACAAGCAGTACTAGTGAGTTGCTCCACTGCAGCACAGCAGGAATATGCAGCTCCACTGCTGCACAGCAGGAATATGCAGCTCCAACGCAGCACAGCAGGACTAGCAGCTCCACGTTGCTGCAACAAGCAGGAATATGCACTCCACTGCTGCACAGGCAGGACTAACAGCTCCACTGCCTGCCACAGCAGGAATATACAGCTCCACTGCGCACAGCAGGACACAGCTCCACGCTGCCACAGCAGGAATATGCAGCTCCACTGCTGTACAGCGGAATATGCAGCTCCACTGCGCACAGCAGGAATAATGCAGCTCCACTGTGCACAGCAGACTTACAGCTCCACTGTGCACAGCAGGAATAGCAGCTCCACTGCTGCACAGCAGGAATATATCAGCTCCACTGCGCACAGCAGACTACAGCTCCACTGCTGCACAGCAGACTACATGCTCCACTGCTGCCACAAGCAGGAATATTGCAGCCCACTGTTTGCACAGCAAGACTATGCAGCTCCACTGCTGCACAGGCAGGACTACAGCTCCCACTGCTGCAACAGCAGGACTATAGCCCACTGCTGCACAGCAGACTAACAGCTCCACTGCTGCCCACAGTAGAACTATAGCTCCACTGCTGCCACAGCAGGACTACAGCTCCACTGCTGCACAGCAGGACTATATCTCCACTGCTTTGCACAGCAGACTACAGCTCCACTGCTGCACGCAGAACTATAGCTCACTGCTGCACAGCAGGACTATAGCTCCACTGCTGCACAGCAGGACTACAGCTCCACTGCTTCACAGCAGGACTATGCAGTTCCCACTGCTGCACAGCAAACTACAGCTCACTGCCCTGCACAGCAGGACTACAGCATCCACTGCGCACCAGCAGCGACACAGCTCCACTGCTGCCACAGGCAGGGACTAACCAGCTCACTGCTGCCAGCAGGAATATGCAAGCTCCAGCTGCCACAGTCAGGACTACAGCTCCACTGCTGCACAGCAGAAACTATAGCTCCATGCCACAGCAGAACTATAAGCTCCCACTGCTCACAACAGACTACAGCTCCACTGCTGCACAGCCACGAACATATGCCTTCACTGCTGCACAGCAACTACAGCTCACTTGCTGCACAGCAGGATTGCAGCTCCACTGCTGCACAGCAGAACTATTGTATTCCACTGCTGACCACCAGCATGAACTATAGCTACACTGCGACAGCAGGATATGCAGCTCCACTTGCTGCACAGCAGATACAGCTCCACTTCGCTGCAAACACAGGACTACAGCCCACTGCTGCACAGCAGAACTATAGCTCCACTCTGCCACACAGACTACAGCTCCACTGCTGCCACAGCAGAACTATAGCTCCACTGCTGTACAGCAGACTATTACCACGCTGCCACAGCAGGACTAACAGCTCACTGCTGCACAGCAGAGACTTATAGCTCCACCCGCCACAGCAGGAATTATGCAGCTCCGCTGCTCCTGGCACAGCAGAACCATAGCCTCCACTGCTGCACAGCATAACTATAGCACACTGCTGCGCACAGCAGGACTACAGCTCCACTGCTGCACAGCAGGACTACAGCTCCACTGCTGCACAGCAAGACTATGCAGCTCCACTGCTGCACAGCAGGAATATGCAGCTCCACTGCTGCACAGCAGGATTACAGCTCCACTGCTGCACAGCAGGAATATGCAGCTCCACTGCTGCACAGCAGGACTACAGCTCCACTGCTGCACAGCAGCACTATAGCTCCCACTGCTGCACAGCAGGAATATGCCAGCTCACTGCTGCCACAGCAGAACTACAGCTCCACTGCTTGCCACAGCAGACTACAGCTCCACTACTGCACAGCAGGACTACAGTTCCACTGCCTGCACAGCAGGACTACAGCTCCACTGCTGCACAGAGGACTAACAGCATCACTGCTGCACAAGCAGGACCTAAGCTCCACTGTGCATCACGCAGGCACAGCTCGCACCTCGCTGCACAAGGCAGGACATACACTTCACGCTGCACAGCAAGGACTACAGCTCCACTGCTCACAGCAGGACTACAGCCTCCCCCACGCGCACAGCAGCACTACCCGCAGCACCACGGCTTCACCGCAGCTGGTCTCAGCCCAACTAGCTGTCTCGAGCCCTGCTGTTTCACTATGTCTGAACACAGCTCTGCTAGCATCGCGATGCTACACAGGCTCTTTGTGTGCTGCGAGCTCTCTGACACAGCTCTGCTTGATCACTAGCTCTGCTGTCTTCAGTGGCTCTCGTACTAGCTCGCTGTGGACCCATCAGCGTGCACACAGCTCTGACTGACACAGCTCTTGCTGGACACAGGGCTCTGCTGACAATCAGCCTGCTGAACACAGCTCGTGCTGAGCACAGCTTGCTGACACATCTCTGCTGCCACCACAGCTCTGCGACAAGCTCTGCTAACACTCTGCTGACCAGCCTCTGCTGAACACGCTCTGCTGACACGCGTCTGCGGACACAGCTCTGCTGCACACAGGCTGCTGCTGACGGACGAGGCTCTGCTGACACAAGGCTCTTGCTGACACAGCTCTGTTGACACACTCTGTTACACAGCTCTGCTGACACAGCTCGCTGACACAGCTCTCTGACACAGCTCTGCTACACAGCTCTGCTACACGGCTCCGCTACACGGCTCCACTCCTTTCCGGCTGCGCTTCTCAACTCCGATACTCTTTCAGAACGTTTGCAGTCTGATTATGCACCAGCTAGCCTTCGGAGCTTTTACCGATCAAAAGAAGTTGTCCAAATGAGGTGACATGTTGAACTCGACCTCTCCACGTTCGATCGGGAAGAGGGTGACGATGCAAAGAGGAGAGGAGTCGCACAGGTCGCCATTAAAGGCAACACTGAATCGGCACAGCAGATGGCGCGTAAAGCTCTGCTGATGACACTTATTTCCGTTAGAATTCACAGATAGTCCGTGCGGTTAAAATTTAACACAAGTTGCAACTGTTTGGTGTTGCAGGCATCTTTAAATAGACTGATTCGAAACAACACGTGTGCGAATGATATTCCGAAGATGTGTATTGTGCAAAGTGTATTGACGTGAATTTATATATTTTTGATTAGGTATATGTCATGTTGATAGATGAGATGCGCATTTGTATTGTGTGTGATTTCCAGGTGAGATCGGCATTGTTACAACTGTTTTCCATGCGGTTATTTCATTTGAATACCCTTACAAATGTGAGCTGTGCTCTACGATTTGATCTCGGCCCTCAAGCGGCAAGACAATTTTGATGAGCATGTTCATTTAATGAATGCATCCCAGTTGTTATTTGAATACCATTTGAATATCCAGTGTCCATTCATCATTTGCATATCCATACAGAGGTGCACTATCCCCTAACGTTTGATCTCAGCATGAAATATTACTTTTAATGAGCATGTTTAAATAAGTCAATGCACTCCCGGTGTTAATATCACGTCGTATGCAGAGCAGGGACAACAACGCCACATTGGTGATCATAAATATGCGGAGCTTTGAGGTTTCACCCAGCCAGGGCTCCGAATATTGATACTGGGGCCTATTAAAGGCATGTGTGCATGTCACCGACATTCAGAAATGAATCGGCTGGATATCATGTTTGTGTGGACCAAAATAGATATTGAGCGATGACAGATCATGCTGCAGACTATGAAAGGGGAAATTCTGTTGAATTTTCACCATTAATTCCCTCGCCTGGAGATAGTAGCAATGAAACAGCTCCGTCAGCGAGCTGGAATGAGTCACCACTGTACGATCGCGGCTGGTGTGGATCATTTCATCGACAATGTTTAGCAACAGTTTCCCCGAGCGGCTGCTCACATGAATCTGAACTAATCTGTCGTCTGTAAATATTTGCCACCACGGTACCAGTGCATCATAGTATCCTGGCACCCATCCGGTGAAGTGGAAAATCACATCCAACCAGGGGTGTCGACGCGCGAAAAAAAGTGCGACATTTTGCTCGGTGGGAGGGCGGCACCTAGCATGAGTGCGGCACCTGGCAAGGGGCGGCACCTGGCTGAAGGGGTGGCACCCGGTTGAGGGGGCGGCATATTTTTTAGGGACAACACCTGGCTGAAGGGCGGCATCTTTCTGAGGGGGCGGCACCTGGCTGAAGGAGCGACACCTGGCTGAAGGGGCGACACCTGGCTGATGGGGCGGCATTTTTGAAGGACGGCCCCTGACTTGGGTGGCGTCCGGTCAGTGACGGCACCTGGGTATTGGACGGCGCCTCGTCGAGGGCGGCACCTAGACGGTGGCGGCACATTGGGACGTCAAAAAAGTGGTGCGACTAGTCTAAATGGGCTGTTAGGCGTCGACGCCTCTGCATCCAACAGGATATTTGTAGCCACAATTTGCCTTACATCATTGTATTCACCTTCATCATCACATATTTCCAAAGTTGAAAACATCAAACTGAATGTTTGAGATGGGCTACTATGGAGATACAATCTTTCAATCAGCTCTGTTTACTCCTGACATTGTTAATCACACTATCTCCGTCAATTCCAGGACACCGCTGCAGCTCCATAAGCCATTAAGCGCACACCTGCCAACATCCCCTTCACCTCTAAACGGTTCCTCCCGGCTGCTATTTCCTGCAAGCAGCTCGACCATCCAGCAACACGAAAACGACCGGTGAAATCCAGCAGTGATCGAGACGGTCGCACCGTTAGCCGGTCGGGGCCGGCCCGTGGTCCGCCCGTGGTCGGCGTATATCCGGGCCGGGGAGCGGGGACTGCTCGCAGACTGGGTGCCCCCGCCCCCGGCCCGTCACGCCGACGCCGCGCTGAAGTCATGTTCATTGCACATGCAGCAAACCGGGGCGAATGTGATCCATAGCGGCGATCATCTTAGACGGTATGCATAATGGCCGGAGCTGACCGGCGCAGAGACCTCGAGGCCACAGGCGACACCATATTCAGGCAGGGACGTAATAGTCGAGCCGGAGACGGCCGGCAGCCGGCCGGCATTTGTGAGCAGCAGTCGGGCAGCAGCTGGATCTCCTGGGAATGGAAGACCTGTCAGGCATGAGGAATGGGGATTATAGCGGCCGCACAGGAAGAGATACACCACCCACGTAGTGACTGGCACTGACACTCTCGCAGACTGCTCGCACGTGTAGTCTCCGTAAGTCGCAGTTAAATCACAGCGACAATCGTATACGTAGTCAAAATCAACCACAGCTGCCACTGCAATCCCATTTGCATTCGTTTCATATTCAATCATTCACAATACAATCACTGTTCAACAGTTCCAACACATTCATTGTCTCTGCCGCAGCAATTGACGGTCCTCTCCTTTCCGACGCGTCATGAGTGACCTGCCGCTGAGCTGTTAGTCTCCCCATGCACCACACAGACTTTGTTTAAAGGGTGTTTACAAGATCCGCCGTCAGTCTGACTGCTGCTGTGATGAACCTGCAAGAAACACTGGCCGGCAAACTCAAAGCCACTCAGCAGTTGTTTGCTCCCTGCTTCGATCCATGATCGCTTCAGGCTGATCGGTGAATATTTCAGCGGCGCCTCAGTCGATGATGATGTCAGCCCCGGAGAACAATGCCATCTGACTTCTGAGAGACGTCAGCCGCAGCTTTGACCAATTATAGCTCTTCCGTTGTCCGCGGAAATCGGCAGGAAATGATTCGCCGACTGCCGACAGCAGGCTGGCTTTTTCGCTTGAAGCGGTGACAAACACGCCGCATTTATTTTAAAAAGTCCAGTCGCTCGCATGATTCAAGGGCTTTGCGTTCCCGACACCCGAGCCATTGTCGCTGCAACGCGCCCTTTGTATCGCCGCTTCTAATGCACGGCCGTCTCTGAGCAGACAGAGAGCCCTGCAGCCGTTTATTGCCTCTCGTCTGCTGAGCGCCATCGGAGTGTCGAGCCAAACCCTGCCGACTATTATCCAACCCCTGGCCCTGTCGTAATCCATCAGACAGATCCCCCCACTCGGTCGCCCGTTGTATATGCATCTCTCATGTCTGAGGCTGCGGGCACTGTCAGCTGATACAGCAAGCGGCCTGGCTCGGTTCCACGGCGCCACAGATTCGCTTTAGCTGCTCGAGACGCGCGCACCGCTCGGAAGTTTTGAAACGCTCCTAACACGGTTATCAGCCGAACCAGGGCGCGTCACTTTCGATAAAAATCTATCCTGGGACAGTCATGTGGGTGTCATCAGTCAACGCTGCAACGGCATTTTGAATCGGTCTGTCGAAACGCGCCGCCACATTGCTGCCTCACAAGCATTGTCACACACTTGTAACTTGCCTTAGTACTGCTCACGAGGTCCGGTACTGTCTCTCTGTGTATGTAACGGTACAAAAAGAACATGCATAGAGTTCAGAAAATTTTAAATTTTTGCTTGCGAGAGTATTTCTGGTCGCAGAAAATTGATCATGTTCGGATCCTGCGAGAGAAAGATGGGCTAGCTGCCTGCCCAGCGATGGCTGACCACTGTACATTGTGCCTGGCGCATAAGTGATAGCGGAGTGCGAGCCTGACTCCTTGGCTGTCACACTCCGTTGGCAAACAGTGAATGCGCAGCGCAACAACCAGACAGGGATGGATTGCTGCATGTGCCTAGATCCAAAGTGAGGCTGGCAAGCGATCGCTTCTGTTCAAGGCGGCCCACCACTGGCACAACAAGCTGTCCAGAGATCTTGGACATGACTGAGCAGCAGCGTTTTTTCGCGCCTTTAAAACAGGCGGATGCTGAGCCTCCATCCACTTGAGCCGTCGCTGGGTGTGACCGATGTATTGAACCAACCGAGTCCTCACCAACTTGCCATGTCGCTGCAAATTATTTGCACTGCTTGCGTGACTATGTATATGTCCCGTTAATGTGTGTGTGTGTTTGTGTATGTGTGTTGTGTGCTTGGCTTCTTACCCTCGCGGTTGTCTCTTGGTTTGCTTGAATCCGCGATTGTCCTATGTTTACTTGAACTCAGTGGAGCTTAATAGCCACTCCTGCAGTGGACGCTCTTAAATACAATACAAGGGCAACCAAATGGCGCACCCAAAAATGAACCTAGGATCGCAATAGCACAACGGCCGTTGTGCGGAAGTGTCAGTGGGTAATGGGTTAACACTTTGACTTGGCATTTACTGGGATTTCATCTGAACACCATTGACTTGAGGGGGCCCCTATAGTTAAACGCCCCTGTAGTTATCTCTCGAACCAATGGTCGCAGCGGGACGCACAAGAAGGTATTTGAAAGCGCTTGATGAGACGAATCTAAAGGATGCAGCTCGAAAACTTTAATTTGAGGTCACATGTTACGTCACGGTCAGGTCAGGTCATTGTCAAATCGAGGTATTTTCAGGTTATTGACAATGTTTCCATCCAAAGCTTTTGATGTGACCATTATCACCTAAGACGTGCTTTCAACGGTATGTACACACTCCCGCATGCGGTTAAAGTTAGACTGTTGACTAAGATCATGGTCATGTGGGTCAGGTCACAAAGGTCACTGTTAACACAAAATATCTACGAAGTCCATTACATATGTTATGTCATGGTACGCGTATAATTCGATATTGATACCCATTTTAACACCAGATTTCATGTGCAAGTTATTGTCAAACTATGGTCAAAGTTAAGTAAAAAATGTCAAAATTTTAAATTGATAAATATACCAAAACATAAAAGGCATTTTGCTGGACCAGTTTTGACAAAAATACAGTGCTGTCATTTTATTTGTCTGTATCTTGTCCGTAAAATAAAAAACACGCAATTTCACAATATGACGTTATGGGTTACAAGTAGGTACCTTCTTTTAGATGCCATCTCTCAGTAAAAATGACGTCATTTTGAAATTTGGCATAATTGTTGTTCATTTATGGTTCTCTGACAATGCTGACATACATCTCGTTTTTTTAAGCCTCTCAGAGTTTTGATTTTGTGGTCATTCTCATTTATATTTTTTATTTATTTTAGAAGTCAAACAAAAAAATCAAAATCCGAGACTGCCATACTGTAACCTTTGTCATTTTCTATGTAAAGAAGTTTTGGATTGCATCTTGCTTAAAATATGGTATTTGTTTCGTCTGTTAAAGTTAAGCTGATTTGTATGTCAAACTCGTGTGTAGTGACTAGTGAGTAGTGACATCACTACATTTTATATGTCTCAAACATTTGTCGACACAATGGCTGCATTTTAGCACACAGGACGTAAAGTTGATGTACAAAAAGATACCCGAAGTTTTACGTTGATAGCGCAAATCGCTTTTGAGTTATCACGAGTTCTTCAGGGGAAGGCGTTAAACATCCTGCCCCCCCCCCCCTCCCAGTCCATGCCGGGCTAAGCCAGCTGGTACCTTATTTGTGGAAGATCAAACACACATTCTACAGTGTAATACAAAGTAAATGCAATTTTTAGGTGAGTTTTGATCCATAACGGTCCTTACCGGGCCTCCGAAACAAGACACTGTGCTAATAATTATAAAGAACATGATGGACATATATCAGGACAACATACAGGGTCTTTCAATAGAAATGTATTTTTTAATTTGCATATTTGAGGCATATAAAACAGACTAAGATTAGATAAAAATGGTATCTTAGGTCGAGTTAGGCTGGAACATTTGGGTTATTTTCCAATTTTAAGGTGGTTTGTTGTATGCGAACAAGTTTTTGGATGATTTTCCAAGAGGATATAAAATTAGATTGTGCTTGATATTTACGGCAAAAAAAATCGTCGGGAAGGATGCCGAGGATGGACATAAATTGTCCAACGGGAATTTTGAGCTAGTGGCACGTGCTTATTATATTTTTTATTTTTGCACGAGATATTTGCACCAACCCCAACCAGGAGAGCTACTGGTTTTTCCAGCAGACGGTGCATCAATCCACACCAGCGGTGGCCCGCAAGAAGCTGGCTGCCAAGGTCAAGTTCGACGACCCGAGTCATCAGACGCCTCAACTGCCGGCACCCTAGGCCTGCCAAAAGCCCTTGATCTTCTCTCCCGTTGGAATTATGGGTCTGTGACGTCCCATGGGGGATCTACGCAAAAATACTCACCGAGCAATCTCTAAGAGACCTTAAAGGCTGCCCCACACTGACCTCGCATGCGAGTGCGAGTCCTGCGGGTGGCAGATTATTGGTACTTCACTTTGAGGTAGTTGGTCCGGGGTTGGTGGGTGTCTTGAACGTGTCGGAAAGGTTTGCTGACTGGCACGCCAAATGGCTAATATGTGTCAATATTTCATTTAATTATTTAATTTTTCCAGAAACGCTCGTGGGATGAAAACCACGCAACCTCTCGCATGTGAGGCTGCGTGGTTTTCCTTCCGCGAGCGCTTATGGAAAATCAAATAATTAAATTGACCAATACTTGGCACATGTCCCATCTGGCGTGCTCGTCTACAACTTTTCCGCATAGTCCAAGAACACCCACCACCCCGACCCCAACTGTCTCAGTGAGTACAATATCTGCCACCCCCGCAGACTCGCACTCGCATGCGAGGCTCAGTGTGGGGCAGCCTTTTAGGCAACGGTGCAGGCCCGGTGCTGATTCAGTGGAAGAACAGGAAGTGAGTCGAGCTGTGCGGCACCTGCACTGGCGGACGAAGGCTTGTCACCCTTCGAGAGGCACCCTTAGAGACACAGCTGGCCAAACTGAGGAACTAGTTCAGTAACAGTGAGTGAACACCTGTAAGGTCACAGCAACAATAAGCGTACATGTGGCCATAATACAGTTATTAGTGTGTGTAAAATGCGTTAAATATTGCTTCCACGATTTTTTCCCGTAAAATCAAGCCAAAAATTAAATTGGTCCTCGGAAAAGTTCTCAAACTTGTTTGCATGCAACAAACCAACTTAAAAAGGCTAAATAAAAAATGTCCAAAATGTACTCAACCAGATTAAATACCAAATTTATTATATTTTAATCCATTTTAAATGCTTCAAATTGGCAAATACAAAAATACATTTCTATTGAAAGACCCTGTATATTCGAATATCAGCGGCCTGGTCAAATAATGTGTATCGAATGACTAGCATTGTCAAATACAATAAAAGCAATAATAAATAAATCACTCACGTTCACTGGCGTTCATCCATAAAACGGTAACAAGGAGACGGATAATAACTCGTTGTTGGATATGACCACGACGAGATGAGCTATTAGCACGACATGATGAGCTATTAGCACGATGGACAACTCAGTGTCAGTAACTAGTAAGAGCCAAGAGGGGAGTGTTAATCTCACCGCCGCACTGTCTTTTGGCACGTAGGTCATGGATGTTGGCCTATTGGCATCCTTGCATAAAGGTGTTAACTGTTTCGAAGCTCGGATGATGCTACGAGCGTTCTTGCTTAAATTTGTCCCCCATTCATATTGGAGACGCAGGCATTCAATTTCATATTGGATATAGTTGATAAATTTACAACATGAAGAATAAATAAATATGATTATGTAATGATACAAAACTTGAATGTCGATATGGCTTCAAGCTGTCAGCTCTACTTCTTTCGTTAAATGCCATACGAGTTCACAAGAAATTGGTCGTCGATGGAGCAAATAATTTATCATCCAATCTTCAGTGGGTTGATTGAATCGGTGAGTGATCCATAGTATGCTGGTCTGCGAGCATTTGGTCGTCATACGTTAACTCGTTTCGGATTCAAATGAATCAATGGAACTAAACATCGCCTGACATGACACATGGCAGACTTATGGGTGTTAAGTAGCGGTGGGCCCTTATCGATGCTTATAGGAGATCGAGGCGAACTACGAGCAGATAGTGACAGAACGGTCACCATCTGAGACGACGCGAAAACGCAGGCAGCTAATTAGCAGCTGGTCAGTGGACTATAATCACCCTTTTTCTCAGAGATCACTATTTCGATCCACTTCTTCTGACCGCATCACAAGCAAACGTCGTTATGACATTTTGACTTCGTACTCAGTTTCACCCCGCCGTCTATAAATAACATACATATGTGCTGCTGTGGCGAACGGTCGATCGAACCGCACTCGACATGTTTTTACAGAGCGACACTACAGGCGTCCACCATTGATTGCGTGTGGGTGAGCTGACGCGCCGCAGATGGCGGTGGCGGGTGGGTGAGCTGCCGCGCCGCAGATGGCGGTGCGGGTGGGTGAGCTGACCGCCGCAAGATGGCGGTGGCGGGTGCAGGGTGAGCTGCCGCGCCGGCAGATGGGCGGTGCGGGTGGGTGAGCTGCCGCCGCCGAGATGGCGGTGGCGGGTGGGGTGAGCTGCCGCGCCGCAGATGGCGGTGGCGGTGGGTGAGCTGCCGCGCCGCAGATGGCGGTGGCGGGTTGCAGGGTGAGCTGCCGCGCCGCAGATGGCGGTGGCGGTGGGTGAGCTGCCGCGCCGCAGATGGCGGTGGCGGGTGGGTGAGCTGACCGCGCCGCAAGATGGCGGTGGCCGGGTGCAGGGTGAGCTGCCGCGCCGCAGATTGGCCGTGGCGGTTGGGTGAAGCCTGCCGCGCCGCAGATGGCGGTGGCGGTGGGTGGAGCTCCGGCGCGATGGCGGTTGGCCGGGTGGGTGAGCTGCCGCGCCGCAGATGGCGGTGGCGGTGGGTGAGCTGCCCGCGCCGCAGATGCGGTGGCGGGTGCAGGGTGAAGTGCGCGCCCGCAGATGGCGTGGCGGGGTGGGTGAGCTGCCGCTGCCGCAGATGGCGGTGGGCGGTGCAGGGTGAGCTTGCCCCCGCCCGCCCCGGCAGATGGCGGTGCGGATGCAGGGTGAGCTGCCGCGCCGCAGATGGCGGTGGCGGGTGGGTGAGCTGCGCGACGGCAGATGGCGGTGTGCGGGTGCAGGTGAGCTGCCGCGCCGCAGATGGCGGTGGCGGTGAGGGTGAGCTGCCGCGCCGCAGATGGCGGTGCGGGTGGGTGAGCTGCCGCGCCGGCAGATGGCGGTGGCGGGTGCAGGTGAGCTTTGCCGCGCCGGCAAGATGGCGGTTGGCGGGTGCAGGGTGAGCTGCCGCGCCGCAGATGGCGGGGCGGGTGCAAGGGTGAGCTGCCGCTTGCCGGCAGATGGCGGTGGAGGTGGTGAGCTGCCCGCGCCGCAGATGGCGGGCGGCGGTGCAGGGTGAGCTTGCCAGCGCCGCAGATGGCGGTGGCGGGTGTCAGGGTGAGCTGCCGCGCCGAGATGGCGGTGTGCGGTGGGTGAGCTGCCGCCGCAGTATGGCGGTGGCGGGTGGGTGAGCGACGCGGCGCAGATGGGCGGTGGCGGGTTGGGTGAGCTGCCGCGCCGCAGATGGCGGTGGGGGTGGGTGAGCTGACGCGCGCCAGGATGGCGGTGGCGGTGGGTGAGCTGCCGGCGCCGCAGATGGCGGTGGCGGGTGCAGGGGAGCTGCCGCCGCCCGCAGATGCGGTGGCGGTTGGGTGAAGCTGGCCGCGCCGCAGATGGCGGTGGCGGGTGGGTGAGCTGCCGCGCCGCAGATGGCGGTGGCGGGTGCAGGGTGAGCTGCCGCTCCGCAGATGGCGGTGGCGGGTGGGTGAGCTGACGCGGCGCAGATGGCGGTGGCGGGTGGGCGTGTTTCTCGCGGCGCAGACCTGGTTATTGCGTGTGGGGGTATTTCTTTGAGCGGTCACCCGTCTGACCGATCGGACCACAGTATGTATCGACCACAGCCGCCTGATGCGTGTTTACGTTACCAGCAGCGTGCACTCCATCCGGGCAGAGACTGGAGAGCACGGCCATCTGATCTGTCACATGTATCGAAGGTCTGAGATGAAAGGCAGAGGTCAGAGGTCAGAGGTCAGAGATCAGAGGCCAGAGGCCAGAGGCCAGAGGCCAGAGGTCAGAGGTCAGAGGTCAGAGGTCAGAGGTCAGAGGTCAGAAGTCAGAGGTCAGAGGTTAAAGGAAGAAATAACAGCAGAAGTCTGTTGCTGCCAGATGTCAGTAAACAGTGGAGGGGATGAGGTGAGAAGTCAAAGAGCAGAGAACAGAGATCAGACAGACATACTGTCCGTGGTGGTCGCCGATCAAATGTCAGACACATCTATAAGTAAACAATGCAAAATGATGACACAGCCTTATGTATGAAGCTTTTTCACCTTGTCGTGACTGGTCGAAGCAATCCGAGGAATTGTCCGAATTGTCTGACGACACATTCAGTTCATATTTTAACCCATCAAGCCACGTCCATAACCCTGTTTCATGTTGACTATACGTAGTCTGTTAGTCATTACGGGCTCGTTCTGCTCAGAATCCTTGCTGCTCTTAACATCATATAAACAGACTTTATACGTGTTTACAAAGAGAACGGTCATGCGACAAAACACTTCCACCAAGCCGTTGACTTTCTGGCAGCCAGCATGTGCCCGCATACTGCGCCACACCGTTCCCTGGTCTCCAATGTCGTCTGTGACCATGACGGCTGGCCGACCACGGTGTCGGGTCACCCGCCACCCGCACCCGACCTCTCAGGGTCAACTAAATCGGGCGCGGCGAGGGAGGGAGCGGTCAGTGACCGCGATGCACCGTCCCTGCACGGTCTCCACACCTGGCCGAGGCAAAACAGCAGCAGCCGGCGACTGAACCAGAATGGGCGATATCAGACGTTAAAGAGTCGCTCTCCGGCTATGATGAGAATAACTCAGCCGCGGATGTGCCCACAATATAGCCGTCCTGTTTGTTTGCTATTGATTGTGGCTCATTACCCCTTCAGGGTGCAGCAGACGACTGCCGGGCCTGTCCGCTGGTTGTTCACGGTCTATTTCCTGATTCCTCTGATATGCCCCTGGCTGACACAGACTGGGGCCGTCCTGATTACTGGCCGGCTGTTCTCTCTCTGCCCGTCTCTGTCTGCCCGTCTCTGTCTGTCCGTCTCTGTGTATATCTGTTTGTCCGTCTCTGTCTGTATGTCTGTCTGTCTGTCTGTCTGTCTGTCTGTCTGTCTCTGTCTGTCTGTCCGTCTCTCTCTGGCCGTCTCTGCCCGTCTCTCTCTGGCCATCTCTGTCCGATTATATCTGGCCGTCTCTGCCAGTCTCTCTCTGGCCATCTCTGTCCGATTATATCTGGCCGTCTCTGTCCGCCTCTCTCTGGCCGTCTCAGTCCACTGTCAATGTGTCATAACTCTCTGTCGTCTGTCGTCTGTCGTCTGTCGTCTGTCGTCTGTCGTCTGTCGTCTGATGGCAGCTCAGCGAGGCGGCCATGACCGGAAGCACGGCCGCCGGAGGGGTGGCCGGCGGCCCGCCTGGCCCACCGCCAGCCGCGTGCCCTGTCCTGCCCGATGGACATGTCGGAAAGATGACAGGTCGGCCGGGCGGGCCGACGCGTCGTCAGCGGTCCAGATAGTGGACCGCACGAGACGATTGGCGTCGGTCGTTAGCCGGCCTAGACACCGGGAATCGCTCCTCTCCTGGGCAGAGCACCGCTCCGTCCCGACACCGGGAATCGCTCCTCTCCTGGGCAGAGCACCGCTCCGTCCCGACACTGAGAATCGATCGGCAGGCAGTGCTCTGAGGGAGAGGAAGACCCGTACGCAGCACACCGGATCAGTCGTCCCAGCACCGAGAGTTCCACAGGGGCAGAGCACCGTACCCTCTCAGGCAGATGGAGGGACCAGGACTCAGCACCGGAGGTCAGCTTTGCCAGCCAACGGTGTCGATACCGCTTCCAAGCAGAGACTGTAGGACACTGAATAGGACCAAAACCGAAGCTTGGCTTATGCACGCACGGCAGTGAAACGCCACGGTGCGCGTTCGGCGGGTCGCTTTGACGCTTGTGGCGTGCGTCACGGTTAAAGGAAGTTAGCACTTAGGAAAAGTATTGATAATGATGGAGAATAATGCCTGATTCGGTCCTGGAATTCCAATTGCGAAGAAAAGTCAGAATTTGTTGTAATTGAAAAATTAGTAATATGTTACATGTGACGTCACAACCCAATCTTGCGTCCAAAGCGAGTTGTGTCGTCCAAGGAGGCATCGAACGGCGCAAATTTGCCCCGCAGTAAGCTGCTTCCGGCACGCACGATGGGTGCACCGGTAGGCGTTGAAACGGACTGGCTGGGTCGACCGGCGCTCCGTCTGCGCAGGTTAGGGAGTGAGGCAGACATACGTGAACCATAGGTAGCGAGCGCCTGACGGACGTCGGTGGCGGTCGGAGCTGGACGGGTAACTGAGAATGAGGCGGGGACGGTTAAAAAAGCGAAGTGCGGTGAAGACAATCACAGTGGAAGGTAAGTACTGATGACGTATGCGAAACGTCACGGGAATTTGTTGACGTGAGATTGACAGTTATACCAGCGGTTTTTGCGTTGAAAACTCACAGATAGGATTCGCTTTGGAGGGAGAAAATTTCGGATTTGGGGTTTCTCACACACCGACTAACCTGGCGTATCTCAGTTAAAAACTAATGTATAAAGCGGATGCATAAGTTCCTTTAATGAGCTATATGTGGTGTTTCGCGTGGAATTAAGCTTCCGCAACTGCAAGATTTGTTCATCAAGTGGGGATTTCGGACTGTTGGAGTGATTTTCGTGGTCAAATAATAGTAGTTTTATATGCATTTTTGATCGTCAAGTATTCTCAATAGTCATAGCATGACACGCGGACCCGCTCGAACATTCTACGGTTTTTTTTGAAGAGGCCAACGTCACAACCACGCGAGCGTTCCACTTACCAAATCTACACGCTAACTGTCGTGCACGACGCTCTGCCAGAACAGGCCGGGGTACCCGCGGACCCAGCCCCAATGGCACCATCACCTGCCGCCGCCCAAACGGGCGGACAGAGGCGGAGTAAAGTCGACACTGCCGGGGGGAAAAGGAGCCGGTCGGATAGTCCGACGACGTCGACAACAGGCAAGAAACGCAGAGACCAGGTCGCCAGGACTAGACCGAGCTTGGCAATCCCCCGCGGGCCCTGGGTTCCGCCATGGCACTGGGGTGAGTCCAAGGCCCAAACCGGGACAGACGGGCCTGGTACAGCTGACGGCGGCCGGGGAGACTCTGGGAGAGACAAGCTCCCGACGGTGTAGAGGGTCAACCGTGTCAAGAACTCATTTCATCTGACGACAATCAAGACCGACCGAAACTATCAAGAGCGGCAGTGATACTGCAGGCATCGTACTCCCATAGAAGAAGTTAAAAAAGCTGCGAACCCGATTCAAAGACTGGATAACAAAGATAGTGACATGCTTAAATACATCCTGCAAGTCAGTCGTCAATAAACCACTCTCGCGCAAAACTCCAATCTCGTACTCCTACGGCATTCCTCGTACGATCGAAAACTGTCACAAAATCCAACCCGGGCGTCGTAACCAATCAGCCTATAGACCGGCCGAAGAATAATGTGAATGGTGCCTACGGAATACGCGACTCCGAAGCCGGACATCTGCCAACTGCAGACGCGGTACGAGAAGTAGCGGATGCACACATCAACGTACAATCTAATGCATGTATCCACTAGCAAACTTGAGCGCCGTTGCCGTGCTCTATCCTTCAACGCCAGGAATTCAGTGTTCTGTGTTATCAAAACGGTGGGCTAAGGGCGGTGCAGCGCGACAGATTTTCTTTATAGTTCGCGGCTATAAAGTCCCGTTTCGACGAATGACGCGCACGGAAAGCAAACAACCATCCGTGGAGGAGGTGTTGCTATAATAGAAGAAAAAGAACATGACGGTGGACTAGCACGTCAAAATGACATCTCGGCACGCGAGCAGATGACTGGAATATCGTTATGCGATAACATTTCTGTGTTCGGGAGCATGGTCAGTGTCGTGCGGGGACAGTCTAGCTAGAGATCCGTCCACGTCTGATGCGCCGTCCGCAGGCTGGACGACTCAATGAGTCATCTAGAAGAAGTCATCAGTCCTCAACAAGCTTTCTTCCTATCGGTGACGTAAATTTCTAGGATATACAAGAGCTGCCCAAGCCGGAGTTTCAACAATAAAGAGTACCTACGCATTCTAGACACGGGCTTAACAGATATCCAACAGACCACACTACGACCAGGCCAGCAGGCAACGTAATATATGACCACAGTTAATTACGCATAACGTTCCGGGCTGAAAATCATATGAAAGAGTTATACATAGCTTCAGCGTACCATGGATTTGATGATGGATCGCCCGCTCCTTTCCCCAGGGAGTGACGGCCACCGAACGCCAAAGTGAACATGCGCATACACAGAACACACTAATTCCGACCATTTTGTGTTTAAGAATCTCTTCTATGGACTGGACAATGCCGTTTATGACGCCACCTTTCTGTAGACGGAAAATAGAGGCGCGTTTTAATGGAGCATCTGGAACCAAACATAAACCGGACATTGTTTCCAGACGGAAGATTCACTATCACATTCACCAAAGAAGCTGCCCCCTTCGGTTGACCGATAGAGAAAGAATTTTTGCTTAAAGGCCAGTAAGACGAAAGCGTAAGAAGAATGTGGACCTAACAATCACCCAAGTCATGGCAGCCCCGCTACAAAGCAGAGAACGAAGTTTTCGACGAAATAATCTCCGAAAGCGAAGCGCAATTTTTCAAGCTAGTTCTCACACATAGTGAGTTAAGGAAACGGTGGCTTAAACCTGCAAACATATGCAATTCGTACGAAAACCCGACAACACAGCGCAGTCAACAGCGAGATGCAGACACTTTGCAACAATTACTTTTCTCAAGTAGGTATCGGATAACAAGAGATAAATGCTTCTTCACCCCATGCATAGTCTGCGTCTACCTCGAATAATCAGCGATAGTTTTCTAGGTTCCACCCAGCGACTCTAACCGGAGATAACTGTAGCCCTAAAGTCGATGACAAGCTGGAACCCTTCAGAGGGGCCCAGACCGGGTGTCTGCCTCCGCTCTTGAGGAAATGTTTGAAGTGGTGGGCCCGCACTACTACACATCATACACAGATCCTGGTGTTCAGGATGCGGTAACCCCAACTCGCTGGAAAGAATGCGATCGTTGGTTCCAATTCACAAAGGCGGAGTTCAACAAGGCAAAAGCAACCCAACCTGTCCGGATAAGTGTTCTTAGCCATCGGCAAGCTCGCGAAAAAATTTATTTGACACAACTTCGGATAAGTCAAACAAAAACGCACATTACTTTCAAGACTCTGAGCAATAGCGCTTACGACCTCGTCATATCCACTGAAGGAAGGAGCAATTAGATATTCGTGTACACTATGCCTGAAACACTGGACAATTGGAAGCATCTCTTCCATGTGGTTCGGGCGGATCTGTCTAAGCATTTAGATTGTGTGACAGAAAAGCCTCCTAATAAAGCTGCGGGTGTATGTGGGATACCGGTCTCATGGTTGTCAGTTATTTCGGAAATGCAGAAAACAGTAAAAAGGGGAACTACTTTAAAGCAATTTCTTTGAAGTGGTCAAGGCAGGTCCTGGGACCAAATGCCTTCCTCTTGATGACCAAACGACTGCTAATGTATGGTCTCAGATAAATGCACAATGGTGGTGTAGCAGATGAACCGCAGGCTCTTACACAACAATTCTACCGACAGGGGTTAGAAGATCTGCAAAATGACAATCGAATCGATCTCAAGAGAGTATCTTCATGTTCAGAAGCAAATGGTTGAAATTAATCCCACAAATCAGAATTATTACGAGTCGGCACTCATCAAACAAATCCGAGCGGAGCCCTCCAGTCAGTTTGAAGATACGGACTTCGACGGCCGAACTCTCGAGATGTGCTAGGATTACTATAGATAAAAACTTAACTGGAAGCCACAAACCAGCAAAATTGTTCAAATGTGTTTTTTTCGTCACTCTGTCATCAGTATGATGCGGCACGTTCTTTTCCAAGTCTACTCTTAAACACTGGTTCAAACCTCGTATTTTCCACAACATCTCCTATGCCTGCAGCTGGGCTCCACGACCGAGCGTCCATGCGACAGACGAATAGCAAGGCTATCACTCGGAGTGAGAATTGTCACCGAGCAAGCGGCAAAGAGACCAATCTCTGATCGCGCAGGACCGTTAGTTGGATTGACAACAAGGGAGATGATACTTCCGGATTGCTACAAAATTGCAAAGTTCGTCACGGACAAGGATCGCCGAAGTTGGCAGGCTTCGTCCACACCGAGGGCGAGGTGTCGTCCCCGCGCGAACCGGGCCTCAGCGACGTACGTATGGCTCAGGCCAAAACATCCAGACCAGTCCACCTGGAACGGTACACTAAAATGTTCCCGCACAGAGCGCTACGCGCATGGAACCACTGCGAGCATATTGCGCCACCCAGACCCAACGATCATTCAAAAAACAAATTGAGGCGCTTCTTGGAAAAACCTCGAATTAGTCAAACGAAGACCTTGAAAGATCCTGTACGCGTACTTTTCTAATATGTAATGTGACGTGCAAGTGAGAAGACTGTGGTTAGTATAGTTTAAGGCCTCGGAATGAAAGCCACTGAGGGAATGGTGATGGGTATTAGGTAGAATGTTCATTCGCTCATCGTGTATGAATGTATGTATCAAATAAACGCTATATCTTTGGCCCAGAGATACGCTGCCCTCCGGAATGTCTGGCATGTGGTGTTGTGCGAAGGGACGAGCCACAAACGGCACTCAGCCTTGCAACCTCATCAACAACACCCTAATGAAGTTTGTCTTTCGAGCCACCACTCATGACTGCAAACTCGAGCAATGCAACAGACAGGTAGAAAATAAAATCAAATAAGCAATGAAACTCGTCTGGTTAGCGAACTACCCGAGTCGCACTGAGTATTTCCCCAGCGCCTCGGGACGTCTTCGCCGGAAATAATGCGCGGCGAACTATGGATCCTCTTAAATGGATTTAGATCGTCATCTACGAGCGCGGCTGTCGGCCGGCTGCGGGACATTGTGCGGTGCGGTTTGTATGTGTGGTGCCGGCTGTGACGCGGCATCCGTTGTGCCGCTTCCGCGCCGCTGCTTCCAGCCCGGATCTGTCGCCGTGCCAGACGCTGCGCCACACAATAATCAATATGGCCCGCTCTACATGTCCGCTAAGTGTGCGTACCATAACGGCCGGTCAGCCCATCTTCAGCCGTGTACTGTAGTGTGCATTGTTTGATGTGTATCGGAGCCAGGTGGACTCAGATGAGCCAAGTTGAGTAGCGTGGTTTTCTCCGTACCTAAGGTAAGGGTTCCCCTTCCAGATCGTACTTTAAAAATATTGCGATTGGAAATACTGTGATACTTTCTATACGGCAGTGGCGTGGTATCTTGTCCCCCTCCACAATAGAGAGCTCTTCTAGCATCGGGAAGGTATCATAGGATAGTAAATAATTGCTTTCCTTATGTCGATGTGCTTGGTCGGAAAGGCCCCTGAGCATGACAGTAAGGTGAAAAAGCAGCCAGTGCAGTCCCTGGCCAGCTCGGAAGGGCCCCTGAGCACTGAGCAGGCTGGAGGGCCCCTGGACAGACCAGAAGGCCCCTGCAAGTTCAACCTCACAAAATACATTGGCCGAAATCCGTAGAGTTTTTCATATCCAGTTTTTTTTTCGAGAGGAGGGGCTTTCAACGCTCAGGAATGGGCCCTTTCGAGGCGCTGCCCCCCTCTCCCTCCCCCTGGACGAAATCCTGGCTTACGTGCCTGTACTACACGAACTACCTATGTCCCCATGCTGATGCTTTTGTGCTAAATTTAAACCGCTTCGATTGCTCACTCTCATAATGTTTGCGAATAACCGACCCCCATAAAAAAACTTTTGGACATGGGCTACAAACGTATTACAAGTACGTGGAAAACCCAACACACTGCGCTTCAGACGGAACGAAATATTGAACCACTTTTCTATTAATTATATCTATTTGTAATTAATAAATAATTAAAACTGCCTTCATTGTGCGAAGGCTGAGGGTGCCAGACCAGCTATCGTGTATGCCTATTGTCTATTGGTCTGGTGTGAACAATGCACGGCACATATATACTCCTAAATTATGTTTTAGCTTTGCCCCACCCTGCCAGGTGAAAGCTGTCGGAGGAACAGCCTGTATAGCATTTGCTGGTGAATCAGAACGATGTTGGACTCAGTGGCAGATGAGAGGATGCAGGACAGCATATACAAACATTCAGTAGGAGCGCCAAGTTTCTCCATTTCCATTCGGAATGCGTATCCAGGAAGTTGACGAAACCAACCAGCGTGGTTGGTTTCGAACCACACAGCACCCAACCACACGGCACCCGTGCTTGACCCGTGATCCCGTCTGACCCGGGCTGCCGTTACAACTCAGCATTCGTGACGTGTTGCCGAGGCCGTGTTACGTGGCCTGAGGTCCCACCACTCAGCTCCAGATACGATGCTCTCCTGCTCGGTGGTGCTGTCGGTGACGCTCGCGCTGCAGCGAGGCTCCGCGACGCGGCTGAACGGTGGCGCGCGGACAGCAGACCGCACTCGACTAGGACAAGATCGCAAACACCACGAGCAGTGACAAACACCTGGAGAGAGAAGCCGCATCCTCTTACCAAACAAGGCTTGTGTGAGATGGGATGGACGTCTGCAAGAGATAGTTTTCTTTGCGAGAACGATATTAACTAAATGTGTTCAGGGATGTAGGAGCGCCACGAAAAGTGTGTGTGGGGGTGGGGGAGTGGGGAGCAGTAAAACTTTATCTCGTCTTGAGAGAAACCCATTTCCCTTATATGGGGGTGGGGGAGTGGGGGCATTAAAACTTTATCTCGTCTTGAGAGAAACCCATTTCCCTTATAGAATATGTATTCGCATATTTGGGCTCTTCTCGTCTAGGCAAAACTTTTACCATCGAAAACGTTTCAAGTATAAGAACAGATTTTAACAACAAAAAATACGAAAAGCGAGGAGGCCGTGACCCCCTCCCCCCGTACCGCAATGTTCCTGCGCCTAGGGAATGTGTTGTTATCGAGGAAGCGTTCGGAATGCCTGTCTGCCTCGGCAGATGCGATAGTTGCATTCAGACTGCTTGATCTCGACTCAGGCTCGCTAAAGGATGGACGCATCGGTCCCGAGCTGACGCGCTGCTCTTCAAGGCAGATACCCACTTCAAGAGAGCAGATGCATCGACTCCCTGAGCCTCAGACGTCCTTCAGACTGGATCGCTACCAGTACAGGGCAGTCAAACATAGTTAGCTGGTATCGAGACGAAACGACAAATGTGGCGCTATCACATAATTCCGTAAGGTGGTTTCAGTTGTGGAAGAGGTATGATCTCGCTCAATGGCGGATCCAGTCTCCCAATTTGAGGAGGCTAATTTTGCTGGAGCCTTCCGGGTCCTTGACCGGAGGGGGGGGGGCTAGAGTCGTGAGCAAATCTCATTTTATATTGTGTAAATGTATTACTTACCTATACTTAGAATACGATTTATCGTCACATTAAGTGCACTCAAAACCAAGATGAACGCTGGAATAACGGCTATCGTCGCAAATACTTCGCGCTATTTTCTCCTAATGACCCGTATTTTTACTTTCAACTGTGAAAGTGATACAAAAAGTTAGATACAATACAGGGTAGTCTCACTCGGTATGATCAATATATGTTGTAAAATAATTAATCGATGTTCTTTATAATAGCCGTTTTCACGATGGCTTATTTTGCGCGAACATGTTTTACAAAGTTTTAAAAATGTTTTTAAATGTTTTAGTTGTATGGCCGCTTTCAGAGTGGATAATTTGCGAAAAATGTTTTAAACCCCTCGCCCTACGATCGTTAGAGCTAGGGTTAATAACATTTTTTCGCAAATTTGTACATCGTGAAGACGGCCTACTGCTAAACATTTTAAAACATTTAAAATGTTTTAAAACATTTCGCGCAAAATAAGCCATCGTGAAAACGGCTAATGTCAACAATTCACCATATTTAGTAAAACATAGCACATTTGAAGAAAAAAATTGACCCTGCAAAATAAATACTTAATCGATAGGTGGAAATAAAGCAGGAAAGAAAAATACGCATATGCAGCACTTGATGCAAAAGTGGGCGCATTTCGCTAATTCCGCGGGCTTTCTACCATTCAATGTTTTGTTTTTCCTTGAGCGCTCTGGTGTGTACCCGACTGGCGTAAGTTGCCCAAAATAATCTAGCTGCTGGCCTAGGAAGTAATTTCTGTCCCAAAATTTCACAAGCTGATCGAAATTTCCAAAAGCTGCCCCAGTTTTGATGCGTTGGTGCAAACCCTGCCCTCCGACGAGATCTCGTCGAAACCTGTCACGTTTTGCAGACTGGCACCTCGGATACCTAAACCTCATCGGTTACTCTATCACCACCACGTAAAAGCCACACCTGGTTGTGAATCGCTCCAGATCAAAATAGCGTCAGACGCGTCTCTTTCCCTGCTCACTACTGCTACCAAATTGCTGTAAAATAGAGAAAACTCAAAGGGGGCACAAAATAACGATTTTTTTTTCTTCTGTAAGACGTTATTTTTCGCAGTTGGTACCCATTTGTCATCATCAGTTTCAGCTGATTTTGGGAGAGGGGCTAATTTCTATTGCCGCTCCTGTCAAGCGTGGAATGGGGAGGCTTTGGCCCCTGCCTCCCCCTGGATCCGCCAGTGATCTCACTTTGTTTGAACACCAGATTTGAATGAGCCGTGCGGAGTAACGGTAATACCATGCAAACATGAAACAAAGAGAAGCAGCAGTCTCCATCATGATGGTGATAGCAGGGCGATGAAGAACGCCGACATATAGAGGTAGAACCACAGAGAGATATGAGGTGCGAGAGCTCTACAAGACTCACCTGCGACCCCGGATCGCCCTGCGACCTCCCTGAGACACTGAAATGGACCCTGTCCTGTGATCGGGCCGGGATGATCAGCAGGATACCGAACGTGATCCGGCTGAGCCTCCCCGTCCCGCCCATCGTCCACCGGATTCCAATCACTGCCCGAAACCACGCCGCCGCCGCCGCCGACACGACGCGACGGTTCGAGGAATGTCGACAGTAGCCGCTGAGACGGTGGTGACGGGGTCTCACTGAGAGAGCTGTTAGTTTGTTCGGCAGCGCGCCGCGCGTCTCGGATCGCCGCCAATTATCGCCTGGGGCGGTCACGCGGTCTCCAGCTGAGTGGCAGGCCGCGGGCCGCTGCTGCTGACACTGTGTTATAACGTGCGGCGCGGGGGGTTTAACGAGTCTCATCACCCGCTGCGGGGACGCCGATTGCTCTGTCTGCCGACTGTCTTTGGCGGCCTGTGGTCGGTCACGCTGGCTGTCTCGTCCATCGCTGTACCGCTGGCCAGCACAGCGATCTGTGGCTGCCTACGGTGACTCATACTCGGCGAGGTAATGCACAATTCATAACGGCTGGTCGGATGGAAATGCTGCCCCGCGCGCGCGCCGTGCCGCGGCGATAGAGTTTCGTCAGGCCTGTTCTTCCCCGCTCCTGCTGACACTGCTGACGGCTGGCCGCTCTCTATATATGCACGGTGTTATCAATACTTTGCACCGCCTCATTCAAATCTGGCCTTCATGCATATAGGCAGGCGCTGGGATCTGGGTTTGATAGCATTGCTTCATGGTGGATTTAGGGTTGTGGTCGGACAAGAGCTTGCCTCGGAATGAGTTGCTGCGGCTGTGGAGAGCTGGTTTAGCGGTCATTGCTCCGTCCGCATCGGCAGTATGTCTTAATCGACGACCACTGGCTTTCGTCGGCTCTAAGTGGCGACGGCCGATGCCAGCGGACAGATCCGGCTATCTCGGCGCATCTAAGCAAGCTGTATGTCTCTATAAAAGACGTGCGCCACTGCCATCTGCCGCTGCCGGTACCGTGGGGCTGCGGCAGAGTTCTATTCAGAACAAGTGACTGAAAGGCATGCTCTGGTCAAGGCCATTGCCAGGTCAAGGTTATTGACAGACACTATTGTATGCATGTTCTTGGTCGCTCTTACCAGCCAAAGAACTATGGGTGCGTTCTCAATTATCAAGAATTGAATAAAGTGCGCATGTATGATGAAGACACGAAGAAATGACGTCTTCCCTAACTCCTGATGGCGGCAATAAACATGTATGGGCTAGAGTGTGGTGTGGAAAGCAATTATGAACAGTGTAGTGAACAGCTTACCAGTCGGCTATCAAAAATATGGTTTGCCAAAAAGTGACAACCACATGTGGTAATCGGTCGGTCAGCGTTAAACTTACACGTTTCTGTCGTAAATCGTTCGAACAAATGGTCTTCACTTGGTACAATTTTTCACAACGTCCGGATCCAGCATAACATTCCTGATGCCTTGGATCACCGAGTTACTTTCATAAAATCTGCCACACCTGACTCCTAAAATGCATCTTGTAAACATTCCCTACTAATCGTGATGCGTATAATCTCCAAAATCTGTAATGTATGAGGGACATAGGGTATTGTTTTGGTCAGGGAAGTCGGTACAGTGGTCAATCAACATAGTTTTGCGTTATCGGCTCGGTCGTGGCTAAAGCAAACTAACAAACATGTGCCAGGATCCAAACAAGATCCAAGATCCAAGATCCGGGATCCTGGAGCTTGTTCGGAAAATGTGCCGTTGGATCCTATGGATCTAAGATCATGTTTCGAAAATATATATCTTCCTCTCCCTGCCCCCTCCCCCCTCTCTCCCCCTCCCCCTCCCCCTCTCTCCCCCTCCCCCTTCTCATCCCCTCTCTCTCCCCCTCTCTCTCCCCTCTCTCCCCCTCTCTCCCTCTCTTTAATTAAGCATTTCCATTTGTTAGCTAAAATTATTGATCGGAACATTAGCATGTTTAGACAAAACAAATAGAAGAAATATTCACACGAAACCATGTGAAATAGAATATGTCAAATGTCATCAGTTTCTCGGTGAGGGCTAGGTAATTAATTGACCTGATCTGCAATTCATCCCATAACGTCTATCACAACATCGTTTATTCATAATAAAGAAAAATATCATCACACTTTCTCGCTAATCGTTATGTGTAATGGGTTATGTGCAAGTTTATTATTACCCAAAATAATTATATATAAAGTTACTTGAGAGAAGAAGAAAAAACGAATACCACGAGATAAATAACCTAATAACACAACCAAAAATAGATAATCAAACGTAATGTTTGGACGCGTGCTGAGTTTTTGCCTGGCGATAGCATACGTGAATAGAAGGGTCGGTGGACACAGCATGAGCTGGAGATTTGGGAGCCCTCTCAGGAGATCTCTGGAGATTTGGGACACATCCGTGACAGATGCTGTAGACTATCGGTATGCTGCATCCATGTGGACAGAACTGTCTCCGGAAATACCGAGTCTCTCCAGCGAATCGACCATGACTGGACTGGGCCTTATTCCCTCCCCACACCTCAGCATACCGCAGGGACAGCCCGCCCTTCTGCTGACATCTATCTCAAGGGAATGCCGCTGCCAGCTGTCTCCCTGGCCGCGGCCCCGTAACTCCCCTGGACGTCTGCCGTGGTCCCCTGGACGTCTGCCTTGGTCCCCGGGGGGGCTGCCCACAAATATAGGTTCCCAGGCGGGGACTGGCCGTCCGCCGCGGTCCCAGGGCGGCTACCCTACCCTACCCGCCGGCCGCCGCGCGCTGTACCGGTCCCCGTCGTGCCGCTTCCGATCGAGGACTGTATGTTTGCCTAGTGCAGAACGCTG
Organism: Semibalanus balanoides; assembly: GCA_014673585.1. NCBI lineage: Eukaryota > Metazoa > Arthropoda > Thecostraca > Balanomorpha > Balanidae > Semibalanus > Semibalanus balanoides. Next base: position 118,155 of record VOPJ01014050.1, read on the forward strand.
AACGAGGGCTGCTGGGGCTGGACTCGGGTGGGAGAGTACGGACAACAGACACTACCGTCCGACCCAGACGTCTGGGAACAGTATACACAACGGACGTCAATGATGCACAGCGCTGCTCGCCGACGGACGGCCGGGGGACAAACACATGACGTGCGTCTGTGTTCGCGCCGCAGCCGCGTCATCATTGCGGCAACGTCTCCCCGAGAGGCTGCGTTTATGACACAATGGCTGGGGCTAATTTGCTGAACAGCGTGTGTACATGAGACGTTTTGTCAATAGCATGGTGCGTTGGGAGTGTTGTTACTGTGGCAGGCTTTATCACTGAATAACAAGGAACATTCGTTATTTCTGGAAGAAAATAAATAAAAATATATCTTCGTTACGATAGGTATGTGGTAAAATTAAACAATGGATAAATGTCAAATTTGAATGAAAAATAATTACTAAACCAAAAATATTTTGTTTTCCTTTTTTTGTAAGTAATACCGTTTTGCTTGATTTCGTCTACTAAAGCATTTTAGGTTGGTATCCTATATTTGGTTGGTTTTCTTATAACCTATCCCTAACACTGTCAAAGAGTCTTTTGGCTACCTTTTTGGCTGGTCTTTGTTCTTCTCTACAGGGGTCGGGACGGACGATGAGCCAAGGTAGATATCTTGGCTGGCCACCGGCTATGGTCCATGGATCCATGGGAGCCGATGCATTCCCGGTGGAGTGGGCCCTCAGCCGCCAGCTGTCGTACTGTCGACGTGATAAAGCCCGTGAATAGCTGGAACGGACGCCTAGTAATCACCGACGGTTTCGTGGTCACCAGGTACTAACTAAAAAAAAAACACCCTTAGATGTGGCTAAAATGCATACTCTGGAATACCCGTCGAATATCCTTTTTGACACCGATTGACAACTTTCAACGGCATTTGTGGGGTGTACAAAGTTCCGGTCAACACCTTCAAGGGTATCGCTTGGGTGTCTGACACCGCCGATATATCCTGAGAAACTCTCGTGGTGAATTTCTGCATTTTCGTGGGTTATTAATAAATTTCCCATGTGGAATTTCTCAGTGGATATCGGTGGTGTCAGACACTCCAGTGACACCCTTGAAGGTGTTGACCGGAACTTGGTACACCCTACAAATGCCGTTAAAAGGTGTCGATCGATATCAAAGAAGGGTGTTCGACGGGAATTCCAGGGTATGCATTTGGGCCACATTTTAAGGGTGCTTTTTGTTTTCTTAGTGGTACTTCCCCCTGCACGGCACATTAATAGACCAGGATTATGAATTATGAACGATCCCTGCCTAACAGACATGTTCACGGATCCCGAAAACGGATCCCAGGATCTGATCTGTGATCTGGATCCCGGATCCACTCATGGGATCATAGATCCACCTTTACAGTTTGTCGATGGATCCACTGGGATCATAGACACGTCTTCAACATTTGTAGACAGATTTTTTAATTTGTTGTAAATGGAACTAGCATAGGCGTATGCCTTTACTTATATTTTGTTAAGAAATACTAAATGATGACAAGTCGGTTCCTTTCGGACCCGAGAGCCGTTAGGATAAGATCCATTTCCATTGTTTATTATGGGATCCAAGATCCGTTGCCAAATTAAATCGAGGGATCCACTGGGATCCAAGATCCACTGTTCTATTTAATCGTATGATCCAGTGGGATCATAGATTGCCATTGCGTTTTGTCGAGAGATCCTCTGGGATCATAGATCCTTCTTTCAGATCCATGCACATGTCTGCTGCCCAATGTCCATCAGGAGTGTGTGTAATGTTTGACCTAGTTTTGATAGTTTTGAGTTTTAACCTTGGCTTGACCTTATGGCCGGGCAGCTCGGGTGTTCTATGAATCGCACCGCAACGTAAGTAAGCTAATTACCACAGGACCAACCGGAGGGCCTGAGCAGCGTGGGCAGATAAAAGCTCAATTATGTTTGTATTGTGCGGCATGCTTTTGTTATCTGTATTTGGCATATCACGTGAAATCTAAAGAAATGAACACGCAGCTGGTCGCATTTGATAACATCTGCCGAAGCTAACGATGAAGCCCCAAAGGCCGAGTAAAGCTATGCCATTTCACTAAATTCGGAAGCGACGGTACAACAAAAGCAGTGGTATTTTTCCCGTTCCGAACCATTGTTCTCCACCTGAGAACAGATACTTGGAGATCAGGTCACGCATGTGTTTCCGTTGTGGCACGTGTTTGCGCATTTATAAGAACAGGTAAGGACTCTAAGTCAACTAAAAAGTAGCAAGAATAGGTTGAAAATAAATATATTTCTGCAACAACTCACTTGTCACTTGCGTACAGATGAGTGTTCGGCTGAGACTTTTGTGCTGATTATGCCTGTAACTCGATTCCAACTCAAAGAGGAGAAAACAGTTGTTAGCCGACTTTATTTTGGCCGAAATTGTATTTGTTCCGACTTAGTTTCCACCCATGGTCAAGTTCTGGATTAATGACTTCAAATCTGACTTGCATATCTATGTTATGCATTGTTTGGTACCATTATGTCGGGTATTAATAATATTATTAATAGTTTATTCAAATCAATCCAAGCCAGAAGCAGAATTCTTTTCATGACTTGCGTCATACAGGCCGGCATTTACATACAGTGCCTAGACAGTCACAAAGTCATTCGATCGTATTTACTGGTTATTGGCGTTTACTGGTTATACGGCGTCAGGCGTTTTACTGGTTAGATGTAGGTATGTCCAAAATATGCATTATGTGGTTCATATTCTACTTGCTCACAATATGATATTGACTACAATTCCGGATTTCAAACTTTGATATAAAACTTATCATGTCAAACTTTTTAATTATTCAAGGATAAAAAATATAATTAAATCCTCCACTAATCAGTCATGCACGAATTCAAAAGAATTTGATGATAACACGCTAACATTGCCAGTGTAAATTGTTCAATAAAATGTACCGATACATAACATCATGGTAGACTTAACACACTACACAGCGTCCATCACACCAGAGCACAACACAATCCACAGACGTATATAAGACGATCCATTTTACAGGATTTTGCGGTTGGGGCAGGTACATACTAGGATATTCAGCTTTCCGAAACCACTGACTCCATCCTACGGCATTCTTCAAACCGAGCTGCTCCTGCACGGCTGACATCGCAGTCCGCGTGCGCAGCGGATTTTTGTCAGAGGACAGCTCATCGGACCGAATGTCATTGTAATTCCTACCGATCAGTAGTGACACAAGTACCCTCCCTATAAATCACTGCAAAGGCCGCGCTGTCATCAATAAACTCCGGCGCTGTGAACTGCTGAGTCACAAACGGGTCTGTGTTGGGAGGTACACCTTGGCCAGACATCCATCAAGACTGCACTGGCGGCATTCTGGAGCTATCCTCCAATCAGCTCGATGTGCATCCTGTAGGTGTCTGTAACGGCGTGCACATTGTTTTAGAGCCTGGTTTTATTCATATTTTTACGTGTTTTCTCTTCCTTTGCAGGGTTCCGTCCGACAAACTTCTATGTGAATTTTGCCCAACGTATCACATATCAAAAGGTATGTCCGTCCCTCAGTCGATATATTTCCTGTGATTACATAATTTCATTTAAGAAATGCCACTTCTATAGGCTGCAATCCAGGTTCTTTTGTGCCTTGGACAAATGGAACACGTGTGCTTTTTACATCAATGACGCCTGAAGTGCATTGGTCCGGATGTTACAAAAGCGATCACCAGTGTCGACTTCTATACTTTGGGGGGGGGGCGCCCTCCCCCAATGATTTCAAATTTGATCACTAGGCCTATGGAGTTGCATGGTAAGAATGGAATTAGAATCTATAAAGTTAGCATGGGGACCCCCCAATCATTTTCAGAAAATGACGCCCCTGGAAGCGATATGCAGCTAACGACTCATCTGATCGACGGTGGTCAGCGTTATTGTCAATATCCCAGCCGCTGAGAGTCCTCATCCACCCCATAGCTGCAGCCAGCTGAATGAAACTGATCAGGCCCATACATCAGTCGTGTCGGGTCAAAGTTCAGACAGCAGCTGTATATCTCGGCATCCAGGATTTAAGCGCGAGAAACTCAATCGCCAGGGACTTTTCCCGCAGATAGATAGACAGCCCTGCGGCCAGGGGCGTATTTAGGGGGAGTTCACTGCACCATGCAACTCTCTCCCTTGGGCACCGAAGGCGTCCTTATGCATGGAAGGCGCCTCCGGCTCATTGAGTCTCACATTCAGCGAAGGGTGCCGAAGGCGCCCCTTGCTGAATGTGAGGCGCGTTCCACTGAATGTAAGGCGCGCTCCAATACACCTCTGAAGGCGCCCTCGCACATAGCTCCAAAGGCGACCTCCAATACACCTATGAAAACGATTTCCCACATGTCTTCAAAGGCGCCCTTTGATACACTTCTGAAGGCGCCCTCAAACATACCTTTAAAGGCGACCTTGCATATGCCTCCAATGGTGCCCTCTGATACAAATATAAAGGCACCCTTCTACATACCTCCAAAGGCGCCTACCAATGCACCTTTAAAGACGCCCTCCCACATACCTATTACCTACATGCTCCAAAGGCGCCCTCCGATGACGCCCTCCCACATACTTTCAAAGGGACCCTCTAATACACTTTCGGAGGCGTCCTCCAATACATATCTGAATGTGTCATCCGATACACCTCTGACAGCACCCTTCCACATACCTCCAAAGGAACCCACTGATACAATACACCTCTGAAGGCGCCCTCTCACATAGTCCAAAAGCAGCCTCAGATACATATCTCCGATGCCCGAGGGCGCCCTCCCTACATACCACCAAAGGCGTCTTTCGCTGAATGTGAGGAAGGGGTATCTCTGGTCTCACATAGGGCGCCTCTCGAGCTATTTGGGGAGGGCACCCTTGGATATTTATCGGAGGGCGCCTTCAGATGTGTATCGCAAGGCGCCCTTGGAAGTCTGTGGGAGGGCGATTTCAAAGTTGTATCGGAAGTCACCTTTGGAGCTATGTGGGATGGCGCCTTCAGAGGTGCTTCGGAGGGCACCATTGGAGGTATGTGGTAACCGGGAAGGCGCCCTCGGAAATGCATCGAAGCCTTCCTTCTCCCTCCTCCCTTCCCGTTCAACAACATTTTTATCCAACGGCGCTTTCATGTGGGGTTTGGCGCCCCTTGAGGGCTTGGTCCCCCCTTCGCGGATTTATAAATACACCACTGCCTGCGGTTACATGACAAAGTACTTAACATTCGTTCAAAGTTAACGAGCGGTGGCACAAAAAGCATGAGACAATAGAGTTCGCTCTCTGCAAGTGCTGGTGTGCATGTCAAACACCATGTCCTCAGACTGTAGTCAAGTATATAAGGTGACAGCCGCCTGCCTTACACTGACTGACTCCGGGTGTCCGCTTCCGTACACGTCTACCCCCGTTATACACACGGTGGCGGCGGCGCGGCGGGTCGCTGGGTGTCGTACCGCGTCCGTTCTACAGTGCGGGCGGGTACTCTCTCCGCCGCACCCGTCTCCCTCCCAGTACTCTCTCCACCGCACCCGTCTCCCTCCCACCTGCAGAACGGTGGCGGTCGGCGCGGCCATTGAGAGTGGGCACTGGGCGTCCGCCGCCGTCCTGGTCGTCCCGCCTCTGCTACTGCCGCTGCGGCCAGGCTGTTATCGCACCGACCAGAAGGTCGGCTGGCTTCAGGCCGCGCCATATGTGCATGCCAAACCGGCGCGTGTGCATGCTAACGGTACTTGTTGCGTCACATTCGCCGCGTGTTCGCCGCTCTGCTGGCTGTGACGTCACACTTGGACGGCGGAGAGCGCTCCCAATCGGGAGCCGCTTCGCGCGCCGACATATTTGGAATGGAGGTGTCAGTTTTAGTACCACCGCGCTGTGGTTCAGCTGATCCATCGCTCTGTTCTGGACGGGGTTGCCGGAATTTGACAGATGTTTCGCAAATGTACCGCGGAATGATGGAGGTAATGTATCAGGAAAAGGAATGTGTGCCCGGATACGTTTGCAAGGTTTGTCGGGAAGAACTGAGACAAGATATACTGGCGTGGCATGTATCGAGAATATGGGCTCGGTTTGCATATAAAACAAGGTCCGGTCGTCTCGTGGCTGACATATACATATTGTTCTTAGCTGGAAAACGCATCGATCTGTTTTTTTTTGTAAAATGAATGCTTAACATAATTTGTACATGGAAATGCGCATTTCAACTAAGTTTCCAAGGGCGAAACATTTTCTTCAAGGTTCTTCCTTTTGCTACATTTGAGCTAAAATGCGAACTTTGCAGCATCCTTCAATCTTCAGTGACTTGTATGATTGTTCAGCTTGGAGCAAGGCCAGTCGGAGATGTCGGTGTGGCACGGCTGGCGGGGCCGGGCCTTTTCCGTGTATGGGGGTCGGTACGACCCCCCCCCCCCGTGGCGTTTGGCTCCTAATTTAGCTAGAGCTTCGATTAAAAAACGAGCGCGCTGTTTGTGACGAGGCAAAGCCAAGACATGGTACGGCCGGCGGCACCATCACCATGTCTTCCTGTGTATGATCTGCTTGTCTCTCAAGATGAAATACTTGTGTGTGATACATTCCGAGACAACACCAAAGTGACTGCAGCTTTGATTGACCAACTGATCGATCAATCAAAGTGTAGATACCAAGTGACAAACAAAAGAGCAGAACAATGCTGGTGTGATTGTTACCATGTGCATATGAATGGCCTGCCACTTCATGTAAGCAGTCATGGGGATCGCGGATGTGCTCGCTATCGGTCATAGCTGGGGTAAAAGGTGCGGTCAGTCAGCCAGTACAGCAGAGTGCCTTGACAAAACGCTGGTCTCTGAAGGAGGAACGTCAAGTGTAGTAGGTAGGTAGTCCATTTTCTACCAGACAGCAGCCTTGATCAATGCACTGGTTTTGAATTTTAATTTGATAAAACACTCATTTGTGGTCTTGAAGTCCGAATATCTGAGTAACTAGTCACTAAGTTGTATTGGTAATATGTTTCGCAACAAATTGGGGCAATTAATTACAGCACAGCACTAAAACTTTAAGCCAATACCAGGCGCAACAACAACTGCATTACATTTAGCATAACAGTGGATGTAGGTGGTAGTGCAAAGGCTGAGAACCTAAGTCGCGGCACCGCCTCCTTGAATTTGCATCGCAGCGGTGTTCCTGACCTTCGGTTGAGTGTTATCCACAGCCACGCTTTGCACTTAGCACTTAATTTAACACTTAACAACGTACAGAAGGTATGCAATTGTATCCATTTAACCCTCGCCCGGATAGGGCAAAATCACTGCGTGACCGTGTAGGGGGGTTGGTACGACCTCCCTCGGCGTTTGGCCCCTAAATGAGCTAGAGCTTTGATTAAAAAACGAGCATGTTGCTTGTGACGAGACGAAGCCATTGACATCTGATTTAAAGGTCCTGGGTCGTTAGGTGACCTCTGAGATCATGCCAAAGCCAAAATGTCATCAAATTTTAAAGGTGTAAAAGATGAGAACTTATCGAGCTAAAATGGTAAAAGAACATCTTAGAATGCTAATTAGACACCAAATTTGAAATCGGCATCACAAAATGTTCTAAAAATGCAAAATTCAAAAAGGTCATGTCAGGTCATCTGAGGTCAGTGACCTCGGTTGACCTTTGGCAGCGCATGACCCCAGTGGATCATAAATCATTGTAAAATGGACCCCCATAATAGAAGTTAGCGTCAAAAACTGCACTAGAAACGGACAGAAGGCGAAAACAGACATCTGAGGTCAACGGAGGTCAATGACCTGCGTTGACCTCTGAAAAGGTCAATCGAGATCGCAATCTCTGCAGGAGCCACAACTTTCACCTAGAAACACCTTTGCATATGCTGCTGAACAACAAACACTCGGGGAACTGCACAATTGCACATGTTTCAAGGATTGTTACTACGGGACGCAACTTTCGCCAAACACGACCTTGAGAAACAGGTTAAAGGTCATGGTTCATGCGGCTTAGAAGTTGAAATTTTCGGAGTATGTGTCAAATTGATGCAAAGTAGGGTACTGAAAGTTTAATGGCGATTAGTTGATATTTACGCGAGTTATTCTGGAAAAAAACGAGGAGGTGACATCCACCCCACCCCCCCTACACTGGTGAGGTTTAAAGGTCTCTGATTTTGTAAAGACTGAACCCTTAAGCATAGAGGCAGCTATTTCAGCAAAGAAGCGAAAAATTATCGTGATGTGAAAGGTGATGGCACATTCGCCATAGTTGTCCCATCCTTCCATGAGCTCAATAATTTTTTTTCTCGACATATTCTGTATCACTGCCACATGCGACTCAAAACGCTGAGAAGCATCTCTTTGAATTTCTGATGATGATCGAGTCAACTGAACGATTAAAGAGCAAATGGGACACTTTGCAAATAGTTTGAAATATAAAAGTCAATGCACTATTATATGGCACACACGGACACTCAAACATAATGTCTGGCATTTCAGGAAGCATTTTCATTATAATTGTTTTCCATTTTCACTTACTCACAATCAGCATCGTAAAGGCTGGGCAGGCATTTGGGCGACACGTTCTGCTGTGTTGAAATTACTTTCTATAATCCAAAGGCTTGCACGTATTCATTGCAGTATCTGCTCTTGTGTATTTGTATTTATGTTATGCACGAAATGCAGTTAATGTGTGCAGGGTCAGAGAGCTGTTGATCCGAGGACACTTGCTCCCTAAGCAGATCGTATCGAGCGGCTTATCTGCTTCACTACACTGTCCAGCTGTAGACCACGGAATGTGGGTAGAGCACCAGCGTCTGTACCATCGTCACCAGCACCAACGCTGTAACCACTTGTTTCTGGAGTGAATGGTACGAAGAGCTTGACTCGCAGCGCCGCCGGGCGCATCTGCAGTGCTGTTTTTGGCGACAAATGGTCAATGCATCAGCCGGTGTTGTCAGTGGTCAGACTCAGGGACGCATCACTTTCCCGTTGGCCGACTGGATCGCTTGTTGTTTTGGCTGAAACCGCCTCGCCTCTCTCCGAAGACAGTAAGTCGGCTTATCTCTGCTGTCGGTGTGTTGTCCGACCTGAGGCATCTCGGAACGGCTCGGGAGGCTCGGGAGGCTCGGGAGGCCGGGGAGGCGCCGCGCCCGGTAATCGTCGCCTGGAGCCGGTGTCGGCACCGACACGGCGTGGCTCTGGCTGTGGCCGATAGCCGGTGATTAATTACCCCCATCAGGAGCACCTTCCTGCTGAGCCAGCCGGGCCGCGCCGCCCCGCACGGCGCACGGAGGCGGGCGCGGCGCAGCGGCGACAAATCACCGCGCACGGAGAGACAATAGGCGGCGCCGACAGCGCAGACTGAGACGAGCGACGCGGTCATCACTTCATTTGGGAACGGTCATCTATCGCAAAATGGAGATAAGCGTCAGATAAATCGCATTTGTTAGCATACTTTGTCCACCCTGCAGCGCTCGGGTTCGAGTCGCTTTGGCGCTCGCTATTTGCTCCTGATTGGAATCGGCTACCAGGAATTACGCGATCGGATGGCAGAGGTCAGGGCCTGCGCACTCAGCTATGAGCGTGGGCCTGACCTCGGAAATCCATTCATTCATAAGGTTCGGAGCAAATTTGAATTATATAAGACTATACTTCCACTACTCGCGCTTTCTTAATCGAAGGAACTGGGCATACTGTTCAAGAGCTGCTCAATGGCCTATAATTTAATGCGTAAATTAAATTAACTTTTTGAAGCAGAACTGAATTGTCAATGACAACGACACTATTGAGAGGAGTTGTTTTAAAGGGAAATATTTACATTTGCATTTATTTGTCTGCATTATCTTGTGCCAAGTGTGAGGAAATACTTGAGTGAGTTGAATCTCAATCTTAAAGTGAAATAACAAGGTTGCATGCTCCGAAAATGCAATTGTATGAAATTCATAATAAGCAGGTAAATATGCTTCTTTCAGAGGTTATGATCGTTGCTGTTCTTCACTATTTTTAGCTGCGTGACATATCTGACGTTTTTCTTTCATTTTGTCAATGTTGAAAAGTGATTATAACTTCGATTGATTCTACGAAATATCAAATGTAGGGGCGACCAAAGGGAAGAGCAACTATGGTACACTTTGATAACATGACTTTTGGGTTCAACTGTATCATTGTCAGCAAAAACCAAGTGATGTCAGCATTCTTCTTTGGACCTAACTTGTTATATTCATATTTGCAAACGAACTGCACGCATCAAGAAAATAAGACGTCAAAAAATATATTTTCTACGAAATACCAAGAGTATGTACGACAGATTACCAAGGGTATGTGCGACGAAATATCAAGGATATGTGCGATTCAACAGGTATTCTTTTGTTTTGGCGTCTGTACTGGCTGCTCGCTAGCTCAGTCACCAGTAGTGCAGAGCAAAAGAGCCGCGTTCACCTGCACCCCGGGATGCGTCTGACCCAGCCGGTCTGCGAGATCTGCAACTTAGAGACGGCTGCCAAGTTGCCACAGAAACAGACCAAAGTGAAGAACAATTTTCGAGGCACTTTTCATGAATTGAAAAATGATTGTTCAGCTGAAACAAAGCCATAGTAACGTTAGAAAAGGCTGATATCACAGTAAATAGTCAACTTTATCGGAAAAATATCACAATGAGCAGGGAAAACGTACAAATACCATACATTTGCCAAATCCTTCCCGATATCGTTGCTTTCAGCGTGGAACGCTTAAAGGGACAATGCCACCTTAACATGAGCTTTGAGTTGAGATAGCCATTTTCCGTGCTTGGCATTGAAATTATGTATGGTATAAGTTAAAACCACCACCGAGGTCGAAGCACAAAGAAATTTAAGCTAGGTTTTGACATCTGCAAAATCGTGGTCCCTAGTGTATTTTAACGGGGACCCTGAGCCGATGTTGTCGTCTCTCTTTACTAAATGTTGATTATATCCGACTAGTTTTACCCAAGGCGATATATGGTAAACCGAAGCATAACCATATAAACAATATAAAAAAGAGTTTGGCATCGCAATTCGCATATGGCTCTGCAGAAGCCATTTTGATAGATAAATTGGCCATGCACAAGGTCGTAGCAAAACTCGTGTTTTCAGCGCAAAATTCAGCTCCTCACGCGTGAACAACAACGTCTTCGCCTTGACGTCGCAATGGACATGCTGAACTGTGCCAAAGGTGCGAGACAAGTTCCATATGCACCTGGCATGGCTCCATGTGACCTCTGGCTATTTTTCCAGTTAAAAATGCAACTGAAAGGCAACGTTTTTAGGACACCGAGGAGATCAAGACAAATGCGACTAGGGCCCTGTTGGAGATCGCAAAGAGTGATTTCTCACATTTTGTCCTGCAGTGGCAGGACCGCTGGGCTAACTGTGTAGAGACGCAAGAAACGTACCTTGAAGGTGTATAGAGTCCGAACTCGGCAAACATGTTTGCTTATTTTTGGTGGACAAAGGTCGGATACTTTTTGATCAGCCTACGTACATTAGCCATACACTAGTCATACATATGGCAGCGTGAAGGTTTTCTCTATTTCCCAAAATTCCTTCATATGACGTCATCAGCCCAAATATTAAAACTTATTTGCTATGAAATTGACAACTTTTTGTGAGAAACAAATGTCATAATCGTGTTCGGCAGCAATTACTTCTTATTGAGCACCACAAGCGGCGTACATTTGAGAACTTTTGGGAAGGTGGCAGTGTCCCTTTAAGCACTTTAAAATTGAAATAACTTTGGCTAGATATTTATGAATGCTTTATGTGAGTATATTTACATTTAAGTTTGTCTTCTCTCCCAATTTCACATGCTCACTCCATTTTTGTGGCAAAGGTAGCTATTCCCGTTAGACAGTCTTCTGCTGAAGACATCCGCTGCGTCTGGCTGCGTTGCAGTGTCGTTTGCAGTGGGATGAGGTAATCTCAGTCGGCGCATTTGAGACCGTGTCCTGGCAGACCACTCCTCCCCTCCTGCTCCGGTCCTGCGGTGTCACCACCGCCACCGCCGCCGCCGCCACACCCACCGCCACCGCCGCCACCGCCACCCCGCCGCCGCCGCCGCCACCACCGCCCCCGCGCCGCCGCCGCCGCCAGCCGCCCCCGCGCCCGCCGCCGCCGCCGCCGCCGCCGCCGCGCGCGCCCGCCGCCGCCGACCCGTCATCCGTCATGCGGCAGCCGTCTCAGCCGGCGGCCGCCCACTTCACAGGCCGTGACGCGTGACGCCACTCCCTCACCCCTCCCCCTCCACCCACCCGGGCCTCGACTCCACCCAGCCGTCCGCTACCGGCCCCTCCGCACCCTGACCCCGCCCAGTCCTACCCAGAGACACTGTCACTCATTCCCAACAAGTTATACTTATCTTGAAGGAAAATATAGCCTGTGCTCATGTTATGGTGATACAAAATTGTGATTGAGAAAATATTAAAATTGTATTGATATTGTTTTGTTTTAGTCCGGAAGAAGTCACAAGGCGAAACATAGGGGTTCTAGTTAATATTTTATTCGTCTTCATTTTATCGCCATAGCATGAGCACAGGCTATATTTTCTGTATCTTCCCTCTTATTCTCTGCACAATGCTCACCACAGCCATTCAATATATACGTTATACTTATGAGTCAGTTAATTTGAATGGATCACACTTTAAATATCCATTAGGTATAGTTAAAGGAACTTTACCGTTACAACGTTTTTTACACTAAATTATATCTTCTTACATATAGTCCTGTTCTTCGTTAGCTTAAGTGCCTAGTGGAGTAGCAAAGCATATAACAATGGCAAAGTACCTACTTAGCTATGTACACTATTGCATCATATCCCACCGATTAACAATTTTATCTCTGCATCCCTCTTCAACTCCAGCTCCTGTACGGGTTCAATCCTGAGAGCCCACTTTGGTCACACAACTCACAACTTCAGACTTGTGATGGGACGGGTAGGACAGCGCGATATCACTCAACTTATCATTGTATGCATCGAGCTGCAGTAATAGCATGTCTTAGCCATCTTATCGCTAAGTTATATCTAACAGTTTCGCAATGACTGCGGGAAGCTCCATGTCTTACTTTACGCGCTGCGACTGACAGCTAGTCAGGCACAGGGGCGGATCCAGCCGCTCGGTTTGGGGGGGCAACTTTTTTTGGCAAAAAGGTACCCCCATTTTTTTTTCTTCGCGGATTTGGGCTTCTCACCTGATTTGGCATTCGAGATAATAAAAAGTTGGGGAAATCACACTTTTTGGGGAAAAAACACTTTTTCGAGAAAAAAAACTTTTTCGAAAAATTTTCGGAAAAAATTTTCGAAAAAACACTTTTTTAAATAAAAAAGTTAAAAAACGGGAAAAATCACATTTAATACAGAGACACATAAATCACTTAAATCATATTAAACACATGAACACACTTTCCGTAGCATTAACACACCTAAGTAATAAATCACGTTTATTTCATACCAACTCGCAGGGGCGTCACCGATAGTTTGACGGGGGTCGGCTGAAATGACGAAAAAATGTATATTCCCATGCCAGCCAGACAAAGGCTGTTCACTGCGCCAGTATAATCGTTGCTAAAATAGTGTTTTTTTGTAAAACAGTGCCGCTAAACTGATGTCATCACAGGACTGAGTGCACTAAGCAACGGCCTCTACAAAATGTCGTTTTGTAGGGCCCTTCATCTCCATTTAGGCCCCTCTGAGTGCCAAGGGCCCTGGAATCAGGTCGGGACCCCCATTGGCCGGATCCTGGCTACGCCCCTGGAAGACATATTGCCGCCCTGAAACATTTAGCCGCCCCAAAATGCATTATGCCCGCCCTTGGTAGGATCATGCCGCACTCGAAAGTATTTGGCCGTCATCAGAAGACGTCTTGCGCATCAATAAGACACTTGCTCGCCCTCCGGAAGGTTTTATTACGCCCATTAGACGTATTACAAACCCTAGAAGGCCCAATGTCGCCCATTGGAAGACTCTGCGCCTTCAGAAGGCCATCTTGGCAAATTGCAACTGTTATCAAGGGGCGCCACAATTTTGAAGTGGGCGCCCATTGAGCTTGGATCAGTGGCCGTTGCCAGAAATTACAAAGGCAAGTAAGTGTCTTGGAGAGGTGCCACCCGATCGACTGGATGGCGCCACCAATATTGGCGAAATTGACGGGGCGCCTCTCTTCGCACGTGCTCGTCGTGCCTTCATCATTTTGTGGGGCGCCATCAAAAGCCGGAGGGACGCGTCATGGTCCGGAAGAAGGGCCAGTCACGGAGGGGGCGCCTGGGCGTGTCAGTAGGTCAGTAATCTTGTGGCGTGGTATCTGTCTAATCAGTAAAGCGTGGTATCTGTGGTCAGGTAATCACCGCCAGGGGAGAGCTCTGCCAGACACCTAAATGTACCTAGATTCGCTTCTATTTTCAAAATTTGTATAGGCATTGCTAAACTTATGTCATGCCGCGAAGCGGCGGAAATTTTTCAGTTTTTTTACTGTGAAAAGCTGGATTTTTACTGCTGCAAAGGCAATTTTTACGATAAATTTTCAATTTGTCCGATCTTTTGGGGGGCCAAATCATAGTCTCAGGCCCTTTGGGGGGGGGCCATGGCCCCGTGCCCCCCCTGGATCCGCCCCTGGTCAGGCATGAACAGACAGCAGATGTGACTAATGCCTGTCATGCATAATTCAATCATCCGTCCTTCTCTATCACATGGACGATTACGGGACGGTAGGAATAGTCTGCACTCGTGCATCCGTGCACTATTGCACCGTTCAATTCATAGCTGTGTTACATGACCAACAGTAAAGGAGGTGAAATACTGGTTAGAATTTCAACTGGCGAAACAATGGATACAAATGGACGGCCTCAAGATGGATATGACACGTCAATGTAACAAAACGACATAAAATTATAGTTTGCGTTGTATGCTTTCTGTAATTATTCGCCACCTAGAACAACGATCGACCGAAAAGGTCGACCGCCTTTCATCACCGACATTCCAAATATCGTAAATAAAAAAGACAAAGGCTCAAGCTCATGTCACAAAGCCTGAACATATCCAAAGATACTAAAACACACACACACACACACACACACACACACACACACACACACACACACACACACGTACCCAGGATTTTGACCAGGGGCTCTCACGCTAGAACGCCAGAAACGCACGCTAGAAACAGGGGGCACGTCAGTGGTGGAATAAATATCGCTCCTCAGTTCTATGTTGTTGACGGGGGGCGTCAGCAGATCCCATTTTATACAGAGTATTTTGTGTTTGCTCAAAAGCTGCCATGGCCCCGTGGCCCCCTCCCCTCCGGCTTCCTCTTTCGCTACGTCCCAGCTATATATAAAAATACAAAAACTGAAAAGCCGTCCAGTTAGATTATATTTGAGAACAGGTGTGATCCAATGACTTTGAAAGAGCTTCCATCTGCCACTACCAGATACTAGAGCTACCAGATTTTGGCGCTTGTCTTCACACAAATTAATATGTACCCATATTGTCTGATAGAAGGCCTCAGCCATGCTTCATCTTGGCAGTCATTATCTGCTGTGTCACGGCATGACGCTGTCCGATACACAAAGCCGGCTAAAGCACGGCCTATCACCGGCCCACAAATCCTCAGAGCCACTTGGCCGCTGTGTGCATTCTGGCCATGTAAGGGGTGCCCGCTGTCGGAGGCGGCTCCCCGCGTGACCGCCCCCGGCCATCACCCGACACCGCCCTCGTCTCATGTGCATTGCTAATGTGACGCCGCGGCCACCGGCCTGATGGGAGTGGGCAGGTGCGCTGACGTGTGTACTGTGGCCAGTAGCCTGTGACCCGCCAGGTGGCTCCAGCATCTCGGGATCCAGCAGCGCAGGGTTTTAACCGGTCAGGCGGCTCCAGCAGCGCAGGGTTTCAACCGGCCAGGTAGCTCCAGCATCTCAGGCTCAGCAGCGCAGGGTTTTAACCGGCCAGGTAGCTCCAGGATCTCAGGCTCAGCAGCGCAGGGTTTTAACCGGCCAGGTGGCTCCAGCATCTCAGGCTCAGCAGCTCAGCAGCTCAGTTTTAACCGGCCAGGTGGCTTCAGCAGCTTAGGCTCCAGACCAGCAGTTTCAACTGCTCGTAGCTGCTTTCAACAACTCCAGCTCCTAGCCTATCAGACGTTTCTACAGGGTGTTCTTAACGAATTAAAATTTTAACATTACTTTGCTAATAGTTACAGATATAATATTTTATGTAAAGGGAAATAGTCACCTTTTCTTACACATAAATGGAACTTTTTCTTGAAATAAACAGACAAGGTCAAAATGCATTGTAAATTGATCACATTTCGCATATAAATATTCCTACCGAAAGATATTGTAAGTTAAAATTTATCAACGTTCCACGCCCGTCGCCTATAACGGTCAGCATTTAGTAAGTACTCGGTAACGAATTCACTGTCCGAGCTCAAATTACCAAGAGCCCTGTCTAGTGTCTACAAATGGTTATTTATCATGAAGGTATGCAATAAGTTTCCTGCTCTCTTTTTTTCCCAAAAAACGTGCAAACTCTTATGAACAATCAACAGTATTTTTAAAAAGTGCATTACAATCGGCAGTTGAGTTAGGCCTCCGACGATGACTCATTCAGTGCTTTTGGTTATATTTTGATTTAAATAAATTTGATGTTTTTACCATGAATTATCAACATACAGTTAGAGTTATTAAAAACATTTAAATACAAACATGAAACATTTATCTGAGCCATTGTCCCACAATCAATCAATAAATATTTCAGAACACCGTGATGAACTCGGCGGATTAACTTGGCCCTCTATGACGATATATTTAGTGTATGCGATTTGTTGAGAGGTTATTCAAAGAGAGGCATTCAACGTTGAACAGATTGAAGCAAAAATGTCAGACATGTTGCGCTTCCAATATAGTGAAGGGAAACACCGAAAATGAACTCCAGAAGAAGTAGATGTACTTTTTCAATTTCTCAACACAATTGTTTCCGAAATATACAAAGTTATGAAATAATGTTTAAATTGAGACTCGATCAGTTTTACACCATGCATGCTGCATCAGATAATGCAAAAAAGGATCCAAATGTAAATATTTCCCTTTAAATGTTCATTGGACTACAGCAGACTAGAACATCCGAATTTTTTACGGCATTTTTGTGGTGGAATTTTCTGTACACAACAACTCCATGACAGCACTCCGAAGTTCAAAAGGCTTTACACATTTGCCAATAAAGATGCCGCATGGCCCGGGGCGCTTCTTCGGGGTCTTAAGAGTCAGCCAACTCCTGGACTTTCAGAGTCCAGCCGGTCCAGTTTGAACACGAGGCCCTTCTTAGCTCCGCCTTAAGGTCACGGAGAGCAGAGGACCGGTAGCCTATAGTGGTGACAGACATGGGCCTGTCACCACTCTGGTCACCACCCACCCAGACCACCCACCATCACCAACCACCCAGAGACTGTCAAACAGACAACAGATCTCACTCGCCTGCGCAGCCTCAGCCAGGCTCCTGATCTGCAGGTTTGGGGTCCAACTTAAACCGCACTGGTTACGAAACGTGGGACGAACCACTCGTATGTGATATTCTGCAGTCATATATCGTGTGCTGTCGAGCTGAATATGAAGTATAGCAAAACTTTCGATTTAACCTCGATTTCTCCCCAAATCTCTGAATTCAACTATGATGCCCGTCTACTGCGATTTGAAATATAGCGCGTATTTTGCCGCTGGGCCCGAAGACGGAGGAGAGGAGCCTGTCATCTGCATTATTCACTTTTCAGTTCTCACTGTTGCATGTAAGCTTCTACTGGTGTTGGAAATAAATATGTGTTACCATTTCCAACAATACTTCTAAATTCGCGTGCTACGCTTTTTTACTATTCGTTCTTTCTAATTGTATAATTTACATTATTTATGAAGCACCCTGTAATAACATAATAACACAGGCATTTGCTCACAAAATGGCTCGAACGAAGTTGCCTTCTATAGAAGGAGGCAGGTAAGACGGGTAATGTAGTGCGGTAAGATCTTACCATGCTTCTTTAACGAACTAGGCTCCTGACTGAACTTTGACAGCCTGACCTGTCCTCCAAGGATATTGTAACCTATGTTACACAAGACATTACTCATGTGACATGTCCTCCTGTCTGCCTCTACACCGCTGCCAGATATAAACAACTCTGGCCAGGGAGCGCCAATGGACGCCGCGGTACACCCAGCGCCAGCATAGACCCCCCCACAACACACACACACACACACACAAACCTCAGCCCGGTCCGGCCACCACTGCTGACTGGCAGCTCGCGCTGTATCGCCGGCTCTGCAGACAGAGAAAGGTCAGCTGTTTACTGCTCCGCTGGCGACACATTTCGGCCTGATGAGCTGCCGTGACGCCACACTGCCGGCTGACATGAAAGTCACCGCCGCCGCCGCCGCCGCCACCGACCATTGTTATTGGGCGGAGCAACAGGAGGTGGTTCGACGCGCGACCAGGATTCGGTAAATACACGACACTTCGCTGAAAACTAGAATGCAATACGCGGACGAGTTCGCGCTCGTTTTTTTCAGAATTGTGTCCGCGAGAGGGATCTCTTGAGCTATCCAGGATAGGACACAGCCTGTTTAGCTACCTGCTATTTCGGGTGATGCGCTTGAGTTCGGGAACTGTAAACATAGCGACGTTCAGTGACTAGCCAACATTCGAGCTGTTGGTGGTCGTCGACTACGTCACGCGCCGGCGTTATTTGATGCTCGACAGCCTCCTCAATCTGTCAGCGGGCCGGCGCCGGTCACGCCGGCTTAGTCCGGCCGCCGTCAGACAGCGCCTGTGATGGTGTCTGTCGCAGCTGTCGTCTGTCACCTGAAGTCTGTCGTTTTATCACCTGTCGCCTGTCGTCTTTAACAAGCGCCGATGGTTCTCCGGTCGCCATTCCGGCCCGCATCATTCCTAGCTGGCTTAGTCGGCTCAGTTTGCAAGGTTTGTTCCATTAGTTCAGCGTTCCGTGCTAAATGACTATCTCGGAACGACCGAACATATCTTTCGGTTGAAGGGCGTGCGTGATCCATTTGCCGACGCGGAATATGTACTCAGCTCGACCCTTCGCAGGTACAGTGTAACAGTGCTGCACAGTCAGTGTAACAGTGCTGCACAGTCAGTGTAACAGTGCTGCACAGTCAGTGTAACAGTGTCGCACAGTGTGGCTCGCTTGACGGTCTGCGGTCGACCCGTATCGACCCCTGTCTGTGTAGGTCAATTGCCAACCGTCAAATCGATTAACGATAGCCTTTCGCCACGGTCGGTTGCGCCACGCCACCTAAATATAGGTGCTGTTTCGTTCACACAAGCCGAACTTACGCAGTTACTCTCAATAATAATTGCAATATCAATTGGCGATGAAGAACAAACCATGTTTTGTAATTGTTTTAGAGTGTCGCAGCAAAAGTGCAGGCGTAGCCAGTTCAAATTATTCTAGAAAGCTTCGAAGCTTTTTAGCTTGGGACCAATTCCTATTTCTAATATCTGATTGCGTTAATTTGATGATTTTGAACCTGCTGTCATAACAAGCACACTCTGATTGCAGTAGCAGAAAGAACCTCCATTCTCTTTTTCATTCCATTCTCCATTCTCCATTCTCCATTCTCCATTCTCTTTCACTTATTCACCTGAAAATTACATTACAAACATGATTTACATGATTCGTTCAGTATCAACTATCAATGCATACCTACTGGCCAGCATGTCTGATGTCAGCATGCCTCAGACCACCCGACATTGAACGAAAGCACGTAAGCCTTCGAGCCGGCGATTTCAGCCTGCTCTTGACGTGCAGGCAGCACCGGTCGGTGGTCGACAGCGGCTCTTACCCGGCTCATCCGATCTGGTGGCGGGTCGTCAGCAGATGGAGCACCGCTGTCAACAGAGCCGGCTTCCGATTGGCGGCGGCTCGGCTCCGCACGGCCGCGGAACTCCGAGATACAGACAGTGGAGCGGCGGCTCGGCTCCGCACGGCCGCGCGGCTCGGCTCCGCACGGCCGCGGCAACTTCCGAATACAGACAGTGGAGCGGCGCTCGGCTCCTGCACGGCCGCGGGAACTCCGAGATACAGCATGGAGCGGCGGCTCGGCTGCCGCACGGCCGCGGAACTCCGAGATACAGACAGTGGAGCGGCGGCTCGGCTCCGCACGGCCGCGCAACTCCGAGATACAGACAGTGGAGCGGCGGCTCGGCTCCGCACGGCCGCGGAACTCCGAGATACAGACAGTGGAGGCGGCGGCTCGGCTCCGCACGGCCGCGCAAACTCCGAAATACAGACAGTGGAGCGGCGGCTCGGCTCCGCACGGTGCCGCGCAACTCGAATACAGACAGTGGAGCGGCGGCTCGGCTCCGCACGGCCGCGGAACTCCGAGATACAGACAGTGGAGCGGCGGCTCGGCTCCGCACGGCCGCGCAACTCCGAGATGCAGACAGTGGAGCGGCGGCTAACGTTCGACGGCGTCTTTTGTCCGACGATCGAGGTCGCGGGGAAAACCGCCCGAGTCTCCGCCTGAGTCTCCGTCCGAGTATCCACCTGAGTCTCCGCCCGAGTCTCCGCCCGAGTCTCCGCCCGAGTCTCCGCCCGAGTCTCCTTCTGAGTCTCCACCGGAGAGCCATGGTCGAGTCCCCGTCTCAGCAAACTCATGGTCTGAGCAAACTCAGTTTAATCGAAATCTGAGATGTAGGGTGTTATGCCTTGGTCGATCTGTCATGGAATGCCCCAGTTGCTGGATGTTCTAAGGTCGACTGAATGAAGTTAGTTAGGGTCAGTGCATTGAAGTAGGTGCAGAAGCAAATTACGGGGTTAAACACTGCTGCAATCCTAATAAACAGGCTGTCATCAAAGCACAGCAAAGGTGGTCGCAATGAACAATATTATCACGGCGGCCCTTAGCTTCATTCAATAAGCAGCCATGACGTTCGAACAGAACTCACAACATTTGAATTGGCAGTGCATGCAATCATCAGTGTGACCAGCTGATGTGTTGAACGGACCATCGTCCCAAACACAGCTGTCAGCTGTGATTGTATTGTTTCCTAGTGACTGTGTCATAACAATTGACAGCTCATCACATTTACGTAATTTGTATCCATCGTTGAAGCTAATGATCAGGTGCCCAGCGGATTGTTTATTATCGGTTCGGAACTCTAGGAACCTCAACGACAGGTGACTATATCATTCAATCAGGAATCACCTTCCACAGTGGCAAAGGAAATGGGTGTGAATCATAGATAGTCGTAGGTGCTCAAACCCCAAGCCCACCCCAGCCCAGCCGAAGTCCATGAGCACCAAGCCATGGGCTTGGTGCTCATGGGCCTAGACCAGACACATTCAAAATCATAATTTTGAGGTTCATGCCCGGTCAGGCCCATTCAGATTAAGCAGATAATTATTTAAAAAAAGATGCAACTATTATTTTAGCATATTAACTTGCATACTATTAAAGATAAATATTATCACGCACCTGTGTGTTGTCTAGGATTTGGGCTCAGCGAACACTTTTCGGTCTACATTGTCATATTAACCGTTTTCATGATGGATTATTTTGCGCGAAATGTTCTAAAACATTTTAAAATGTTGTAAAATGTTTTAGTAGTAGCCGCTTTCACAATGGACTAATTTGCGAGAAAAAAATGACCCTCGCCCTACGGGACCGTAGGGCGAGGGTCAAAACTTTTCTCGCAAATTAGTCCATCGTGAAAACAGCTACTACTAAAACATTTTAAAACATGTTAAAAAAAGAAATATTTCGCGAAAAAAAAGGCCATCGTGTAAACGGCTGTTGGATCAGACTTTGGTTCGTATATGATTTGGGATTTGTTAAATCTTACAACATTATTACTTACCATGAGTTATTGTTCTCATATAATTGCCAGAGTTTATTGTTTAAGTGTCCTATATCATTTGTTAGCATATTTACCTGGTGAAATATCTGGTTGTCAAGTAAAAAATAACGCTTAGCGACATTATTCCAATTTCCAAAATTGCCATACCCATGCCCGCCCAGTACCTATAAAAAGTCAAAAATGCATGCACACCCAACCCAGATAATCGGAAGAATTGAGTGGGCACCCATGGGCCATGGGTGCACCCGACCTATGACAAACACTGGTGTGAATGTCGGGTATCAAGAGCCAACGCCATAAATACAATTTCACAAGATGAACTAGTGTGATAAACATTATCATGAAAAGATTTCCACTCTCACTCACACTCTCACACGCATACACATTGACAAAATATACAAATGTATCTAGTACGCTAACACATGAAACACACGCACACACGCACACGCACACGCACACGCACACGCACACGCACACGCACACGCACACGCACAAACGCACAGCGCACGTCCACCACACACACACGCACACACACACACACAACACACAAGACTATGCAAGAGCGTAGGGATGTATATTTGTTTATAATTTTTGTCTAATTTTGTTCCGCTCTCGGTAACTCGCGCGACTTTAATACCTGTAGGTACTTGACCGAAGGTATGTACGTTCCGATAAGCGCAGTAAGCCTGACGATATGATGTTTACGGTGAATGTGTCCCTGAACCAGAGCGTGTGCGGATGATGATTGCTTTCGGGCTTGATGATCTGCGTTTGATTGTATGATAGATCTGGCCATGGTGTAACTTTGTATGCGGTTCTGGCTGTGAAAGGCGTCCACAAGACAAGCAGGTCGGTATGAATTTTGACCAGGGCTGCGTGAAGTCGTCGGTTGTCAAGTGACTCCGACTCCGTACTCCGACTCCTCCGGAGTCGACTCCGACCCGACTCCGAATTCTCCGACTCCGAGACTCGACTCGACGCTCAACCCCAAGCCCCGCTGGATAGCGAATCTAACGCCATCCCGAATGTTGCTTATTATCTTGAACATCGGTTGGTAGAGAATTGTCCCCATAAATCTGTATATACGCAATGGTCTATAAATTCTCCACCTTTTCAAAAAAAATCAAGTAGGTTATTTGGTAAGAAGAAGAGACTTTATTGATGTCCTGCAACACCATCTTTTAGTGCCGGAAATAAATGACGATACATTATGCATATGGTATGGATAATTTAAAGTTTTCACGCTTTAATGACATTGATCTGTAGAAGGATCGAGGGCATATAAATGAAACAGCCATAACGCAAAAATGATATTTTCCAACTCAGTGCGTATGAGGCAACTACGGAAAAGCCCGCAGTTTGATGAGGTACCGAAGTAGCGTACTTGCAGTACCGGTCGTAAAAGTGTGGAACGCTAAATAAATATACTCTATTTTGTTATGCAAACAATTCGTTAGGCCTTCCGTTGTGGTATAACAAATATTATTTTTGATTCAAGAATAGAAAAAAATAGCATGTTCCTTGACTCTATGGTTGTATTTTTTTACCAAATTAAAAACAAGTAACATATACTTATTGAACCATGACCAGTTGTTTTCCATCACTATTTGAAATCGCCATATCTTGCGCCGGTGGTTTCTAAATTTATTTCAACTCTGGAATTTCGTGAAACCAAATCGCTGATCACTAAATTAAGATCGAGTGGTCGTGTCGAAACTGCATCTGATGAGGCTTCGACTGTAAATTGTCTCCGTTGTTTTATTGTTTGGTTCATTTTTGTTGAGGAAAATTGACTAGTCTTTCATATGTAAATAAAGCTTAGTCGTTATAGTCAACCAGAAACAAAACTATATACCATTACTTACTGTTAATAAATGAAATTAATTATATATATATAGTTTTATTTTTAAATGAGGTCGCAACTACACAAAAGACCACCATAAAATGCATCGTAATGCTAAATTTGGTTACCTTGTCATTCAATGGTTATTAGATATAGGGACTTACGGACAAATATCAAAAAGTTAGATGCACAAAATACATTTTCCAATTAATTTTCATGTAAAAAATGAATACAGGACCAAAAAGTATTGCAATCACCTTTTGGCAAGTACCGGTCGGTGTAAAGGTGGAACGCCTTCGATTAACTTTAATTGCATATCTTAAGAAAGGATAGGGTTTGTAATGCAAAATGTGACGATTTTCAATCATTAAGTCCTCGTCTGCGATTTCTAAATGATAATTTTATTTTTGGGGAAAAAATGAGTATTTCCCTGGAACAACGTTTATTGAAATAGTACAAATGAGTAAGTTATGTTTGTCGACTTTCTAAGTAGATAATTCATTTTGTGGGAAAAGATTAATATTGCTA
This sequence comes from Semibalanus balanoides, assembly GCA_014673585.1. Classification (NCBI taxonomy): domain Eukaryota; kingdom Metazoa; phylum Arthropoda; class Thecostraca; order Balanomorpha; family Balanidae; genus Semibalanus; species Semibalanus balanoides. Next base: position 142,378 of record VOPJ01014050.1, read on the forward strand.
TCTTAAACAAGAGAGGTAGGGGAATACTTAACTGCTTGATCAGCTTAAAATTGCTTGTAAGGCCGGATGAGTGTTTACTGATCTAACCGATTTTCGTTATGATCGCACCAGCCAAAATACTTGGAAGTGGCATTTTTGAACGTGCGCCCGAAGACCATTCCTTAGTTATTAGGAGTTGTCCCTCTTATTACGTCCATTGTAATACTAGAATGCCACAACATTATTAGTAAAATTCATGGGTATGGAAAATACACTTAGTGAAGAATTCCAAATCCAAAATTCATGTTTAAGACATGCCATTGGTGATTCGCATTAGAAAATACTCTGAATAGTACGATGCCCCATACGTGCACAACGATGCCAGCCGGAGTCGGAGTCGGTCAAAATTTTACCGACTCCGACTCCGACTCCGACCAAAACTACCGACTCCGACCGACTCCGACTCCGACTCCGACTCCGCAGCCCTGATTTCGACAGAGCTTGTCTCCAGCTATCTAACACTTTATTATGATTGTCGCTACATTTTGTGATTTTCGAGATCTTGGGGAGGGGAATTCGCCCCACCCTCCAGGGGGTGTAATTATCAGGGGCCTTCCAGGGCGCGTGTTAACGGGCAGAACAGCCCGTGTGAGGACTACATTTATCTCACCCAGCAGATTGGGACTTTCAGGGCGTCCTCTGGTTTCATTCCCTCCTCTCGCAGGTCACAGCAGGCTTCTATTTCACGTCAAAAGACATGATTCGGCGGCAGCCCAGTCGATGATGGCTCGGAGCCGATGCTTAATGAGTTGCTATTTTCGAACAGCCGGCCTCTCCTCTCCTACCGCAGGACTCCATAGTTTTAGCTGCGTTTGCGACCCAGGGTGACGCTCCTGATTAAGTAAAAATAGCCTGAAAGTTGAGCAGCTCGTTATGTGACATTCACGAACGTCGGCGTTTTTCGTGATTGTACAATATCGAGTTACGCCAGTAAGGCACCGTAGTTGCGATGAACGAACGAGCACAAAATAAATGTATTGTGAATGTCAACTCGATCGGGCAACTATTTGTTTTGTTTTTAATTCAAAAAGGGCTCGCACGTGCAGCGGAATCCTACCCTTGACTTGAAGAAAGTTGCGGCTGAGAGGCTGCTAACCACACGGTACACACCGAATTTGAACACAATCGGCTCAGCCACTCCTGAAATATAGAATATAGGGGTGTGCACATTTGCACATGCAGAGGCATCCCACCCCTGACTGATGGGAAAAAGGTGGCCGAGAGGTCCCCAACCACACACAAAATTTGAACACAATCGGATTAGCTGTTCCTGTATACATATATATATATAATAGAAGTGTGCACGTGCGCACGTGCAGAGGCACCTCACCCCTGACCTGTGGAAAGGTGGTGGCTGAGAGGTCCCTAAACACACACCAAATTTGAACAAGATCGGCTCAGCCGTTCCTGAGATATAAAATCATAGAACTGTGCACATGCAGAGGCACCCCACCTCTGACTTTTGTGAAGGCGGGGGTTGTGGGGTCCCAAACCACACACCAACTATGTACAGGATCGGCCCAGCCGTAGAAGAGTTTAAGCGAGAAAATAGTTAGCAACAACCAGGCGCGCAACCAGGATTTTCGTAAGGAGGGGGCACGACCTCAAGGGGGCCCCGTCGGACCACGAGGGGGCCCCACCATTCGCCGACTTCCAATTAGGATTCCTGCACAAATATCAGGGGCAGACTCTAGGGGGCCAGGCCCCCCATTCCCAAAGGTTCTGAAGCGTTGAATTTGCTCTCCCAAATCAAAATTTAAAACTCAAAAAAGGTCCTGACACACCTAATGAATAGCATACGCGGCTACGACCCCTGCCCCCACCCCCCCGCCTCCCCACGGTCATAGCAACTTTACCCTGCTGTATGGCTTGACGCGTGCCTGTTTGTCCCTGTCACAGTTCACGGCTCACAATCTTTTTGGGAAAAAATAGTGCACTGGAGTTTTGCACCCAAAACGCCACGGCCCTGCAATCCGCCCTGCATATTTCATGCTATATACTTTAATAAGGCGGCTCTGGCAGAACCGAACAGGGTCCCTGGGCGGATCTCAAGAGGCTCCTGAACCAACGACATGGGCCCGGTACTCAGCACAGAGGGGCCACTCGGGCACAGGCGGAGCGGTGCTCCTGGACAAGCTATAAGAGGAGGCCTGTGGCATCTGTCAGGTCCCGATGCATTGGCGCCAATAGATACCAGTTTTGTTTGCGGCGCCCCTTAAAGCCCCAATTACATCATCTAGCATCGAGGCTCGGATACTAGCGCCTGAACAATCGGCAGGGCGACAAAGCAGCTAGATCATGTCCTGTGCCAGGTCCAAAGGCCCCTGGACAGACCAGGAGGTGCGCTCTGGGGGAAATGTAAAAAGAGGCCGCCTATGAAAGGTCGAGAAGGCCTTGACCTAGTAAATGGAAGCCCTTGCAGGCCGGTTCAAAGGACCACTGAACATCGCCTAAGTTGGCTCTTTAGCCACACGGAGGGCCCGCCCGTCCTCAGTCCCAATGGGTGCATCTTGTACACCGCTCCGGAAAAGGCCCTTTCAAAGCTCGGAAGGGGCCCTTTCAACGCTCGGAAAGGGCGCTTTTGTAGCGCCGCCACAACGCGGCCGAATCCTGGCGTATACTGTGCTCTGCCTCAGAGGGGCCCCTCATTTCGTAAGGGAGGGGCACGGGCCCGTGTGCCCCCCCCCCCCCTGGTTGCGCCTCTGGCAACAACTCTAACGCGGCACGCGCCACGCGCAGTGGAAGTCATCCATGACCATGTGAATCGACACTGGTCTCAAACAGAGTATGGTGGATGAGGCTTCTCAGCAAAGAAGTCCGCTTGTCAATGGGACTTGCGTTTGCAGAGATATAAGCCTCGTAAAAGCGTCGTCACGTGCCGGGTCGCTCATATTTATTTTTACAATCCACTTCTTATACAACCAGTAAAGCACCGTAGTTGGCAATGAACAAGCGAGCGCGAAAAAAGTTGCATGGTGAATTTCAACTGAATCGGAGAAGCTCCTTCTGAGATACAAAAAGGGTGCGCACATGTGCACGTGCAGAGGTACCCATCCCTGATTTAATGGAAAGTGGCGGCCGAGAGGTCCTTAACCACTCACCAAATTCGAACACAATTTTTAGCCGTTTTTTGCCGTTTTTACACAATTTTACAACCGTTTTTGATATATAGAATAAGGGTGTGCACGTGCACACGTGCAGAGTCACCCTACCCCTGAGTTGTTGGAAGTGGCGGCTGAGGGGTCCCTAACCACAGACAAAATTTGCGCACGATCTGCCCTGCCATTGCGGAGTTTTTGGGAGAAAACATTTTTAAACACCCCTCACGCGGCATGCGCCACGTGCAGTGGTAGTCACCCACATGAGTCAACACTGTTCTCAAGCAGATTAGGTTAGATGGGGCTGCTCAGCAAAGAAGTCCGCTTGTCAATCGGACTTGCGGTTGCAGAGATATAAGCTTCTCAAAAGCGTCGCCACGGGTCGGGCTGGGCCGGGTCGGGTCGGGCCGCTCATATTCAGATTTTTCCCATTTACCACGGAAAGACGAGCGAGCGCATATAATTTGCCATACATGTGCATACATTACATTCATTTACATACATTTACAATATATGCAATTTTACAATTCACTTCATTGACCGTTTTGGTTACCTTCATTCGTATGCTCTTGATGTAAGTGCGATCGATGTCTTTTTCATTCTAGAGCACTAGCTATAGGATGCTCCACCGGATTTAGATGCTTGTTAATGCTGCATGCTTTTGATTCAGCGTGATCGATGGTATCATCTGACAGCAGTAATGTAGCGCACCGAAGTTATTCTCCTACTTTAGAATGCAACAGCATACCATGCCTGGTACAGATATAATCTTGTTAGCATGACATTGAAGATTCCTATATTTAGTTCATTCACTTCACATTTGACTGTTGTTTGAGAGACGAACCGCTATGCGACACATCACCCAGATGTGTATCGCCCCAGAAAGGACACGGACTGCTGTCCAAATACGTCCTAAACAGATTACAGTATGCTGTCCAAATATTGTCGTTTCCAGCAGTGGAAATCTCTGATGTGGCATAGGCCATAGCTTAATTTATCCCAGACTGTGATTCGATCGCTATTCGGTAATGCAATTCACGCAACTAAACCCAACTGCAGCTCCTGTGCATCAACAGTCGACATACATCTCAAACAGGCGATACCGATGGCCGCGTCTCCGTCTCCAGTCAGCCGACAAGCCAAAACATCGCGCTATCGTGAATAATACTCGGTGCTGGCTGCTGTTTTCGTCGACCGGCTATACATCTCATTGTTGGTGGACTCCCTATATCAGGCAGCCTGGCGACTTGATGTTAAGCCGGCATCCTTGCTAGCTGGTTGCCGAGGTATGCGGCAGCGGGCGGCTCATTGCGCAAGCCGTACACGTGCGACGCTGCAGCCTCGTTTGGAACGATCTGCACGCATCCTCCTGTGGCAGCTGCCCCTCCTCAACCTCCTCCTCCTCCCATCTGTCGTATCTATCCCTCCCCGTTCTCCCATCTGTCCCCTCCCCGTTCTCCCATCTGTCGTATCTACCCTCCCCGTTCTCTCATCTGTCGTATCTACCCCCTCCCGTCGTCCTCCCATCTGTCGTATCTACCCCTCCCGTTCTCCCATCTGTCGTATCTACCCCTCCCCGTCCTCCCATCTGTCGTATCTACCCCTCTCCATTCCTCACAATCTGTCGTATCTACCCCTCCCCGTTCTCCCATCTGTCGTATCTACCGATCTGTCGTATCTACCCCTCCCGTTCTCCCATCTGTCGTATCTACCCTCCCGTCCTCCCATCTGTCCGTATCTACCCTCTCCATCCTCCAATCTGTCGTATCTACCACCCTCTCCATAAATGCCATCTGTCGTATCTCCCCTCCCGTCCTCCGATCCTGTCGTATCTACCCCTCCCGTCCTCCCATCTGTCGTATCCTCCCTACTCCATCCTTCCAATCTGTGTATTCTACCCCTCTCCACTATCCAATCTGTCGTATCTACCTCCCGTCCTCCGATCTGGCTGTCGTATCTAACGCTCACGTCCTCCATTCTGTCGTATCTACCTCCCGTTCTCCATCTGTCGTATTACCCTCCGTTCTCCATCTGTCGTATCTACCCCTCCGGTTCTCCCATCTTGTCGTATCTACCCTCTTCTCATCCTCCAATCTGTCGTATCTACCCTCTCCATTCCTCCAATCTGTGTATTATCCTCCCCGTCCTCCAATCTGTCGTATCTACCACCCTCCCCGTCCTCTCCATCTGTTCCCGTATCTACCCGCTCCGTTCTCCATCTGTCGTATCTACCCTCCCGTCCCTCCCATCTGTCGTATCTACCTCCGTTCTCACATCTGTCGTATCTACACCTCCCGTCTCCATCTGTCGTATCTACGCCCTCCCGTCCTCCCCATCGTCGTATCCTACCCTCCGTTCTCACATCTGGTCGTATCTACCTCCCGTTCTCCAATCTGTCGTACTACCCTCCCTGTTCCCATCTGTCGTATCTACCCCTCCCCATCCTCCCATCTGTTGTATCTATCTACCCCTCCCGTCCTCCCATCTGTCACTCCTGTATCCGGCAGAGAGCAGCGCCGTCTTCGTCAACCGACCGGTCACGATCACTCGGACACTATCGACACACGCATCTGGCCTGCTGCATGCAGGACTCCTGACAGTCCTGGAATGGCCCAGCTGCCGAACAAACCTGGACCAGAGTGACGTCATCACATAATCGTTCCCGTGGTGATTCAGATGCAGTTCTCTTCTCCCAAAAGTATTTTAGGAGTTCTCCCAAATTCGGAAAGGGTTTCGGTTCCACTATACATCTGAGCGAAGTTGCATCAGTGTTGTGGGAAATAGAGTTGACAGAGAGACTCAGAACTGAAATCGTAGTTTGCCACAGATGCTGCAAAATTGCATGCAAATTTTCAAATCAATGACTACAAAGCAAGCAGAACTACTTGTGAGATTATCCCCTAATAACCAGCAGCAGGATGGAGCTGGTCCAGTCCAGCCAGCAATAGTTTTCGTCCGAGGAAGTGATATGAATGTCTCAGAACACTATGCTAAATACAGAAGAGCTCCATCACAAAATTAGTATACGTTGTAGAACATTGTTAAATGAACGGAGCTCTAAACCAGTGGTTCCCAAACGGCGGGTCACCACCCCATTTGGGGTAACGGAACCATTATGCGGGGTAACGAAGGCCTATTGAGTTGAACCATAAGTGTTTCGCTAAGACAGCTTTGATGCAGCCCTCGGCTAACAATATAACTTTTCGATAGGCCTTGTCAGCAACGAACCGCGAAGCCGGGAATTGAGAAATAGGTGAATAGAAGGGAATAAATACATGTGCGCTCTCAGTCTTTGTTGTATTGCGAGCTGCGACGGTCCAAAGGAAATGTGGAAACAGGCGCAATCAACACATTGGGAAACAACGGGATTTTTTAATAAATCGGTACAAATTTTGAACGGTTTGGTAATGGCCTCCTATGACTGCTGAAAAGGGGTAATTGCGTCGGGAGAGGTGGGAACCATTACCCTTAACTGACCACTGCAGGGGGCGTCATTGGTACACCCCGGTCTGAGAGCGTTGCCGCACTGCGGCTGAGCGCCTGCCCTGCCGTCTGTCGGTGAAGGACCTGACCCAGGCCCTGATCGCTGTGTCGCAAGCGCAAGCGCAAGCTCCATAGCCCCTATGCAACGATCGGCCCACGTTGGGCAGAACGTTACATAGGAGCTATGAGGCTTGCGCTTGCGCTTGCGACACGTCGAGCAGGGCCCCAGTCTGGAGACCACCTGCAGCGCGGCTGCGTGTCAGAGCACCACAATGCCCCCGATCCGTCCCAGATAGGCCGCCGAACATGCAGCCGATCGCCGACACCCGATACATCAGCTCTCCATGGGCTACTCTCGTATGCCCCGGCAGCGTGCTGGTAGCTGGAGGGGAGGCCGCAGCGGGCTTGAAGCGCTCGTGTGCGCAGCCCGTCAAGCTGTGACCTTGGAAGAGTGCACCTTCGATGTTGAATGTCTGATGTGTCATAGTGTACACGCCAAACACATTTAAACATGATACGATGTTTTAAGTGAAATAGTGTAAGTTTATATCTCCTTTCGTCACATAAGTTTTAATAACAATGTGACACAAACCAGCAAGAAAGCAATATCTCCCCCTCAAAATATTACGCCGAGCTCTATGAATTTCAATGCAATATTAGTGCAAAAACATAAGTAAGACATATAAGCATGAGTATACTGTATAACTGTAGTGAAGCATGACAAAATCCTGTGCGAAAACAAACATTGTAAAATTATTTTACACTGTAGATAAATCACAACGATCTTTGTTTGGTCACCGCATGGTTATAAAAATGTCTGGAATTTGTTGTCTGTCACATAAATACTTGACTCTCGAGTCGTTTCGAAAGATGCTTTCAAAGCTGAACCTCGAGTTAATCGTTGTGATATGTGGGTAGTTGGCTGCAGTAAGGGGCGCTGTTGACTGTTGTGCTTGTCAGAGTCCATTGTCATGCAGACCAACATTAAGGCTGTGTTCTGACCGTCACATTCCCTGCGGGAATCCCTGGAATCCCCGGCGGGCATTTTACTCTACCGCAGTTTGGCAATGTACTTATACATTTATATTTTTGTTACCTTGCTGCTTCGGAAATCAGTAGAAAGCACTTTTCTACCGATTTCCCGGAATCCCCAGGGAATTGACGGGTCAGAACACATCCTAAGACTTCTATTTGTTGAAATACATTAAAGGGGAATAAACACATTTTGCATAAAAAGTTCCTTTCGAAAGATATTGCATGTTAAAGTTGATACGCGTTCCACGTTTTAAACGACCGGTCCTTGCAAGGTGCTTGCAAGTACTGTTGGTCCTTATCAAACTGCGGGCTTTTCCGTATTTATTTTTTCTGAAATGAAATGGAGATTTTATTTTATGTTCTGCTTCTTGTGTTTATATGTCCGTAGATCCTCTTATATATAATAACCATTGAATGAGCAGGTAACCAAATTAGCAGTCCATCGATACACTTTTATGGCGGCCTATTTTAGTGGTTGCGAGTTGTGACCCACAATTTTTAAAATTGCTTCATTTATCTTGAACATTAGGAGTTTTAATAGTTTTGCTTCTGGTTGTATATAACATTAAGCTTTTTTCATAATCGTGAAAGATAATCATTTTCCCCCCAACAAATAAACAAACAATAAAACAACAGGAAATTGCATCAGAAGCTCATCGATGCACTAAGAAACGACCTACCTGAGTTGAATTTAGTGTCGGCGATTTCTTTCACGGACATTGCTTGGCATTGAACAAATTTGAAACACCAGCGAATATGGTACGCTTCAAATAGTGATGGGTAAATACTGCTCATGAATGTTGAAATGAGTATATGCACTTGCTTTTAATTTAAAAAAAAATACAATATTGAATAAGGATATAATTTCATTTAATTCCTATATTAAAATTAGATAATTGTTATGCCGTAACGGAAGCCTAAGAAATTGTTGCTAACCAAAATAAAAGGTCATTATTTCCCTTTAAAGGGATCATAAGACCATTTTCCACTTTATTGGAGGTGGCAATGCAGTATGGTACACGAAGCCAAGTTATATTGCAGATTTTATTCATAAAGCTTTAAAATGTCTCCAAGTATACCAAAATCACGTTCAAACTTCGTAAGCGTTCCACGCAAATAAGTGCTTCCTGGCTAGAGCCGTAGAAATAAAACACGTAAGCCCGTGCCTTTTCTTCCGTATCTCCTGCAATGATTATGGGTCCCCAAATAGCGGAAAAAGGCAAAATTTGGTTCATAACTTTAGTTTGTTTACTTACTCAGTTCATGCAAATAGAATATATGTCATTCTTATGACTCGGGCATCCACGTATCATTCAATAATAGTTGACTCAATCGCCCCCATGCAAAGGTTGGAGGACGACCCCCGGTCGGCCATTTTAAGCCCTTCAAATAACAGTTTAATGTTAATGGCAGACATAATTCCTTTGGCACGCAACGTCATTGGGAAATCAGTTGAAGATGATGACTAGAAAACCATTTGTATTAATAGGCGTATATGAAATTCGGCTGATGACCGGTTATCATGTCCTGCTTCAATCTTGGTCTTGCGTCCTCCTTCGGTCTGTTTTAATTTAGTAGCAGTGTTTGTGGAAATGTTTTCGACGATTTGCAGCGCACATGATCGGCAATTGCCACACACCCACTTTGTTTACACCCCAGCGCTGTTACGTTTGTGCATTGGTTTGTAATTCAGAGCGTGCAACATATGCCTCATTTTTTTGCCACTTATAGAGCGAAAATGTTTTTTTTTCTTTTGCATTTGGACCAGATTGCCTAGTGCTGAATATAATCATGTACTAATAACAAAAAGGCTTATCAAATAGCTTTATTAATAATACAATTCGTGAAAAGTGGGATAATAACGTTCGATAAATATTGTTGCATGCTTCATCCTCCAGCAAATTATTAGAAGACATTCGAAAAGGTCTTATGATCCCTTTAAGTCATCACCAAACAGTTAAGGCTTCATAAAACAAAAGGAAAAAATCAAGTTTCCCCTCAAAAATTGAGTTATGACTTGAATTCGATAGACGAGACAAAATTATATTGTAAGTTCATCACATGCTGCATACAAATATTTCTACTGAAATATATTTCAAGTTTAAGTCGATAAGCTTTCCACACTTCCAATGACCGGTACTTTTAAGCTGCTTGCAAGTACTTTTGGATCTTGTCAAACTGCGGGGGTCTTGTGATCTTGTTTTTCCGTCTTGTTTTCTTACGCAATGGAGTGGGAAATATATTTTGAATCCTACTTGTTCCGATGATATGACCACCGATCCTATACATTTGACAATCATTGAATACACAAGGAAACAGAATTAGCAGTTTACTTTGGCCGTCTATGGCGGACTAGTTGTACTGGTTTTGAAATTGTTTCATTATTTTTTTCAGCATTTCAAGTTTTGTATAGCTTTGTACCTGGCTAACACTATGGCTTATATCATCATGGAAAAAAAGTAATTAAATCGGAAGCTCAGTCTGGCCACTCACGACGACCAATTTATAGTGTCGGCGATTTTATGTTCATCGACCAAACAGAGACGCTGTCACGCGTCTTTGCGGCTGGCGCAGTTGCTTCATTTCTGGCCCTATGACTTGTTTACATATAGAACGTGGGGAAGGACAACGTTGTCAGTGACCTTCATGAAGCTCACTAGGTACCTTTTTTTCCTAACTTACAGCTTCAAATTTGGGAATAATTGCATTTAATTTTAGAATATAAATTAAATAATTGTAATACCATAACGGAAGCCTAATGTTGCTTACAAAATATAGGCGATTATTCCCTTTAAGGCTTTATCACAAAACAACTAAGACTTCACAAATAAGTACAGTTTGACAAAACTGTACCAAAAAATACTGCAGTAGCTATTCTCGAGATTTCTCATTAATAACTTAACTCTCGCCTGGGAAGGGGGTGAATACCATCCCTCCTCGTTTTTTTTTTAGTATAACTCACGTAGTTATCAACCGATCGCAATGAGATTTTAATTTCTTGATTTTAAACAATTGTACACATACGCTGACAAAATTCCAACTTCCAACTTTCATGACCCGTGACCTTTAAACAGGAGCGTATGATCTCATTTGAAGTTGGGGGGCAAACACAAAATATCGCCATTTTTTCAATTTTGGGGTATTTTTTATTCCAGATAGCCATTCTGTAAAACTTATCATTTAACGTGTTTTAACGTTTTCTTATTTGCAATTTGCTTCAAAACTCATTTTTTGCGATTTTTCCAACATTTAGCTATTTTCTACCAAAAATGCCATGCACCTACTGACGTCACTAAAATCGGTGTATCTAATTTTGTTCGGTGCAACTGCTATTTTTTCATAGATAACGTAAAATTGAGATACGCGAAGTTATACCAAGTTTAACATCGATATCTGCAACGCTTCGGAAGTTATTTAGGAAAAATCGATGGAGGATCGGATCCGACCCGTCCACAGGTGGTCGTGGGCTATGGCTAGTATGTTTTGGACCAGGTATTGAGACTCAAAAGTTGGGGTGTTGCCCCCCACTCAAAAATTTGAGGGTGCGGTCCCCCCCCCCCGGCCCCTACGCCTATGCCTATAAACTGTTTCTCAAGGTCATGCCAGGCGCAACTGGCGTCCCGCAGTATCGATGCTTGATACATGTGCAGTTTCCGAGTATGTTGTTCAGGAGCATATGCTCAGGTGTTTGCAGGTGACAGTTGCTGCTTTCGCTGAGATTGTGACCTTGACTGACATTTTCTGAGGGGTCAACCGTGGTCATTGACCTGTGTTGACCTCAGATTACTTTTTGGGGCTTTTGACCATTATTTGGACAATTCGTGACGCTGATTTCAAATTTGGCATGTATCAAGCACACTAAGATGTTCTTTCACCATTTTGGCACGATCAGTAGGTATTCAATTTTCACACATTTACGATTTATGACACTTATGTCATTGACATGACCTTAGAGGTCACCCATTAACCCAGGACCCTTAAAATCGAATGCCAATGGCTTCTTCTTGTCACAAGAATCACGCTCGTGCTTTAATCGAAGCTTTAGCTCAATTAGGAGTGAAACGCCAAGGAGGGCCGTACCCCCTACCCGTCACGCAGTGATCTTGCCCTACCCGGGTGAGGGTTAACGGCAAATAACGTAATGCTTGAAATAGGAAGAGGGTTCAGCGCTATAAGTCCAACAAGTCACACATAGCTGATACCATTTTAAGATTGAAGTGTTACGACAACATGCAGCATGTTTGCAGCACATATCTGGGTACATCACCGTGCCGAAGTCTCTAGCTGACTCCTCCCCTCCGTTGACGATTGGCCTGCCCCGTCCAGCCACATCCACGCAGGTGAAGTTGCAGGGACGCTGCTGGCGGGAAGGCAATCACCCCGCGGATAAGTGCCTTCCACTTCACTAACACCACTGATAATTGATAAAGGCCACACACTGCATCGCCGATCGATCGCACGCAATGCACCAACACCACTAACGCGTCCCGAATCAAAAAATCACCAGCAAAATCACCACACGACGCCCTGGAACGTAGCAACGCAGCAACTCATCCACCCCGCACTCACAGCAGCAACCATACATGACAGTGCTGCGACCTGCGACGCAGGAAGCACATTGGCACACAAAGTTGGGTGTGTTATGTTCTTGTCAGCTGCTGTTCGTCAGCTGAGCTGAGCTCTGATTGGTGCAGACCGTGACCCAGTCCTGACCCCACCCCGGGCGGTGGCTATGGTTGGCGAATGTGATGGGTCAGCGCGGATAATGGATCGTGATGGTAGCGAAGGTTGATATAGCAATAAGCGTGTTAACTCGTTAAGTGCATGTGATATTAACTTGGAAATGTTGTGCGGTGTTAAAAATAGCAGATTCAGTTTTCCCACAAATATTTATGTTAAAAAGTATGAGTATGTTACGGTCTGTATCACACCGATGTGTGGCTCTTTACGCGGATTTATTGCACAGATGCGTAGAGAAACGATCCGCCCGGCGTATGCACTATGTGTCGATCAGCGGCGCGTGGTACGTGCAAAGTTACTGGCTATACAAGCGCAAAATTCTAGTTGTATACGTCTTCACAATTTAAATCAGTGCTCAGCACTATGGGCGTGAAGCGATGAAAACAAACACCAATCTGTAGAGCCAATGTACCGGTCTTAAAATGCAGTTCAAAAATTTAGGTTTACATGCAGTGATTCACTGTTCAAATCTGTCTGTAATATTTCTATTAACGATTTGACAATAATTTCTTTTAATTACACGCCGTAGCTTCAAAACCAAAGGGTGCTAGACGATAAAAATGATGCGGCTGTAAAGCGCATCAATCCATCTAATACCCACCCCACAATTAATTTTTGCCTACAAACATGAAGCTTTATAATTGCATTTAAAATAAACGCTTCAAAACCTATTTAGTTTAACAGTATCGATTTTAGTTCGGATCTATTTGCGAGGGCAAAACAACACAGCGAAAATAACTCAAATGCATGCTTTGCACAAGACGAACCTCCGTTGGACGGGTAATAAATTTACGCGGATTTATTCGGTCTCGCTCGTCCTTCGCCGTTTAAGGCGTCTTACTGGTAACTATAGTACATGCTACATACACATCGGTGTGTAACAATCGCCTTTGAAGCGCTGGCGTTTGATTTTGGCCTGATCGATAGGTATTTGTCGGGATTTAGGTCTAGTGCTGGTCGATCGTTTATCAGTGGCCACCACGTCGCCGGTCCATTCATCACACCACAGAGACTGCCTTATCTCCCGGCCGATTCTGCTGAGAAGGCGAGGCGAACCGGCACCAAACGGGCTGCAGGCGGACGGGGCCCACCCGCCAATCGACGCCAATTCGACCCAGTTTGTTTTTACCAGCAACGGCGTGACTCAATGAGCTGAACCATGTTCAGATGTTCCACTTTGGGATGTTCTGTCGGGGAACTCGTCTGAGTGTGTTTGTTGATTCAAAGTGGACTGATGGATTGTGAGCACACCACGCGCTGACCAGGAATTTAGCACAAAACGCGGAACGCTGCACGCCTACGTTGCAATGTAACCTGAGCTGGAAATGGTTAGAGAGCTATGCGACAGAATAGCCGTTTTCACGATGTGTTATTTTGCGCGAAATGTTTAAAACATTTTAAAATGTTTTAGTAGTAGCCGCTTTCACGATTGACTAATTTGCGAAAAAAATGTTTTAATCCTCGCCCTACGGTAACGTAGGGCGATGGTTAAAATATGTTTCGCAAATATGTCCATCATGAAAGCGGCTACTACTTAAACATTTTAAAACATTTTAAAATGTTTTTAAAACATTTCGCGCAAAAAAATGCATCGTGAAAACGGCTAATGTCATGCTGGTCACTCATATCATTGACGTATAGGAACAGGGGGCCAAGGGGACATGGCCCCCATTTCTTTTAATTTTGTATACATTATTTTACTTTTGAGGAACGCTTTTAATAGTTAAAGGCTAGCCAAGATGAGAAGAATTGGCAAAGAAACCTTGCATAGGTGAGGGCTTAGCCAACAATTAAGTTGGGCACTGATCGGGCACAATGGTTTAATCCCATTGTGCCCGATCAGTGCCCAAGTTAATTGTTGGCTGGGGTGTTGTTTTTTCCAGACGAGATCCAAACTTCACTTTCCCCTCCCCTATTTGCATGTGCATACGTTTCTACTTTCTGAGTTATATGTCCATAAAGATACCACCTGATCAATATCACACCTCACCGCTAAATGGTGTGGGACGGTGCTCTAACTACCCACAAATCATTCCATCGGCTCATCTGTCATTATTGTCAGAACAGAGAAATCGGATCAATCAATTACAACCCGAAGTGTTTGTTATTGTAATTGTAATAATTAAATAAAAACGGGTTGGCATCCGCATTCCTTTCCAAATGGATGCCTAATTGCTTGAGTCACGTGACGTCACGCGCTATTCATCGCCTGCCGAACGCACCTCCAGACCACCAGAATATGACGCAAATATACTACCACCGCGGCGAGCCGTACTCTATCCCAGAGCTGGACTCTATCCCAGAGCCGGACTCTATCCCAGAGCCGGACTCTATCCTGAGACCGGACTCTATCCCAGAGCCGGACTCTATCCCAGAGCCGGACTCTATCCCAGAGCTGGACTCTATCCTGGGGCCGGACTCTATCCCAGAGCCGGACTATATCCCAGAGCCGGACTCTATCACCAGAGCCGGACTCTATCCCAGAGCCGGACTCTATCCTGGGGCCGGACTTTATCTCAGAGCCGGACTCTTTCCAAGAGCTGGACTCTATCCCAGAGACCGGACTCTATCCCAGAGCCGGACTCTATCCCAGAGCCGGACACAGGAAAAAGCGAGTGCGTGTACTGTGGCCCCTGAGTGCGTGTACTGCAGCCCCTGACGCACACCGGCTGCAGGGTAGCGACCAAACACAGATCCACTCGCTGTAATGACGTCACGTGCAGCGGCCCGCTAATGCTGTTATTCAGCAGCCCAGCAGCCTGCACCCTGTGACTGTGACTGACAAACTCATCATTACTACGGCTCTGTGGAGAAGCTTACAGTTCGATGCTTTCAAGGAACGATTTTATCAATTTGACCGTCTTTCCTATTGATTAAATCCGTTGAGCTCATCACGTTTGCAGTGGGAGCTCTCCTCTCCGCTGTCATTGTCCGTACTAGGAGTGGACTGCTGCTGGTCTGACACTGCCAGCCTCTCCTCGAGACACTGGCGGCCGCAGGGGGCGCCACTTTGGCCTCCGAAGGTGGGGCTAACGTATCTCCCCCCCCCCCCTGCTCGAGCCTAATCGTAATCGTACAAATTGTTTTCGCAGCAGGTTTTATCAGGCAAACCCGTAAAGTTTCGCGCCGTTTCGTGGCGCTTAATAACAAGTAGGTATGTACCTATTAAAACATGAAATACACATTAAACATGCTGCAGAGGTTTAACCCGGCATTCTGTGGGGTCTCAGCCAAACGCCTTGGGCTTGGGGGGGCGGAGGGGGTCGTCTACTAATTATCTTCCGAACCAATAACCGCAGCGAGGCTCATAAGGCAGCGATCGAAATCTCTTTAAGATGCGTCTAAAGCGTGTGTGAAATATTCCAGATAAGGTCACATGTCAGGTCACGGTAAGGTCAAAATTTAGATATTTGAGTTCCTGGACCATAATTTCCATCCAAAATCTTAGATTGATGATATTATTGCAGAAAGTACTCTAAAAGGTATTATTCATCTCTCCGCATAAGCAAACGTGAAGTTGTGAGCAAAGGTAAAGGTCAAGATCAGGTCACATAAGCTCACTATTGGCAAGAGATCTACGAAAGTCATGCACACATGTTTGATGGGTTGTTTTACATATATAAATCGATAGAAGCAGCCATTTTTACAACCTGACGCGATATAAGGTCAATGTCAGGTCACATAAGGTCAAAATTTGAAATTGAGAATTATAAATAAAAAGGCATGTTTCTAGACCAGTTTTGTCTCAGCAATACAGTAATGTTCTTTGATTGTTTTTATCTGGTCATTAAAAGAAGAAAGCAAAAACGTACTTCCAAAATATTCGTCATGAGTTTCTGCTACTTGGGGAGCCATACGTACGTCAAAAACAACTATATTGATTTAAAAAATGGCTTGGGAATCGTCCAAATGTAGTTCTCCAGCATGCATATATTCCGTTTTTGAATTATTTGAAAAAAGTTGATTTTGAGGGGATTTTCAACAAAAAATGTAAAAAATTAATAGAGATCATTTTATTCAAACATCTGAGATAACCATTTTCTAGCCCTTGCTATTTTCTATCTTTTGACATTTTGCATTGCATTTTGCTCAAAGGGTATCTGTTCGTTCTGTTAGAACTTATATTATTTTTGAGTCAAACTCATGTGTAGTGAAGTCACTCAATTTGCTATAACTCGAATTTTTTGGACGAAATTGCTTCATTTTGGCAAAGAAGACGTCAAATTGATGTTCAAAAGGCTTCCGAAGTTTCGCGTCAATAGCCCTGTTCGTTTTTGAGCTATTGTAAATAAAACTTGGGGATTTGTTCGCCTCTCCCCCTAGCCAATGGTGGGTTAAATATACGCATACAAAATAGGGGTACATTTTTGTGTCATTTCAGCCGACCCTCTCTCCACTAAAAAATATCGCTGACGCCCCTGATCAGTGCGACCTGTGGTAATCACTGTGTGGCGCACAACCCTTCAATGCAAAATTCGTTGTTTCCGTTGCTTCCGAGGCTTTCCAAGGTCAGGACCAACGCAAAGCAGTGCTTGTTGCGCAGGTCCTGACCTCACCATCCGATCGCGCAATTCCTGTAAGCCGACAGAATTTAGAGATGATGATGATCAGCTGATTCCACTTCAGATGATATGAAGTGGAAGCAGCTTGATATAAAATATCGTTCAGTGCAGAGATGTAACTGGGGAGGAGGGGAGAGCCATGCCCCCCGAACAAACCAATTTACATACACTAGATAAAATGTGATTCTGCTGACGACCCCCCGCCCGCCCCTCCCGGTCAACAATACCTCGCTGACGGCTAACGGCCCGATACCCTCCTCCCGCTCAACAGCTTTTTGGAAATACGTCACTCACTGGATTTCCCCCACCCCCAAAAAAGGATTGATTTGCCCCTGGACACCACTGGTGCCTCCTCCCGACCGTAACGCTGCCATTGGTCATCCCCCCCCTATCACCCGTCTGCGGCCGCCAGTGTCTCGAGAGCGGTTATCTGTCGCGATCATCTGAGCGGCCGTGCCTGTCACTGTCAGTGTCATCTCTCGTCGTCTGTCTCTGCTCACCCGTCTGTCTCGGCGCCTGTCGAGTGCGGCGGACCTCCCCTGCCCCTCCCCTGCGCCTGTCGAGTGCGGCGGACCTCCCCTACCCCCCTCTAATGGCCGCCGATCCGGGCCGGGTGGAGAGGGCCACCGCCGCCGCCCGGCACCGCGCCAGAACACCACTGACACCTAAACGCCGCCCCTCCTAATGAGACAAGACCGGCAGAGGAATGAGCTATGGATCATTTCCGCCGTCTCCCCCCGGCTCGAGTATGCGCCGCCAGCCCGACCGACCGGCCGATGACGAATCTGCTGCTCCCGCCATCGGCCGTCACCCGCCACCACCGCCGCGCTGCCGACACTAGAGAGAAAGAGTACATGTTGTAACTTGTTAACTTCTTTCACCAGCATCTTATTATGGGAAGGATGTAAATATTCGCTGAACTGTGCAACTCGTTCAAGAAAGAAAGGATCGCTCTTAAAGAAAGGTTTGGGTTTCGCTTCCACGAACTTTCGTACAGAAGTTTAATCACTTTCTGCTTTATCGGCTTGCTTACCAGCGCTGCAGCTTAGGTGAGCTCGGCCGGCAGTGAACAACAGAGCACTGCATCTCCCGAACTGGTGCTCGTTTTGGCGACGACACTGGCAGCCGTATCGGGACACGATGACACCACCCACGATACGATGCTGCCCACTGTCGGCAGCTCACCGCGCGACCAGTAACACCGTTCGGTTTCCCGGCCTAGGAACACACGCTGCGTGTTGTCATACTCGGCCGCCGCGGCTCGTTGATCTTCTGTGGTCCTATTTTCGTAGCGGTGGGGAAATGACATATCGAAGACTGACCTGACAGTAGTACCTGTGCTGATGAACTCGCGTCCGACTGATGCTAGCGGCTTAGTCTGTATGTTGTGCTCTTTATACAGTCATGATCACAGGACGAGCGACAGCGGACGTTAGCAAATTAAGTCGAATCGTTAGCTGTGAATTGACATATGAGTGTAATACTCAGACCATATTTCTGGTCATTTAAGAAGCAGCTATACCTACCAGCGTGAAGAAGAGAGGGTGTTATTATTTGCCTTTCAAAGCTATCAGCTTTGTACAAGCCAAACAGTTTTCCTTTCAGGAAAATATCGTTTGTGTAGGTACCAACTAACCTCCAACGTCCTTGCTCCTGTGAATTGTATCGTCTACACGCCAGGAGTGTAGGATCCTATTAAGTTGAGGGGCTTCAGTCTTCAGACCCATTAACTTGTTGGTCAGCCCCCATCAACTTGTCAGTTAGCCCTTACAAACAGGTGACGTACAGCAACAATATGAGGGAAAAGATAAAGAAATTCGAAGATAAATACAAATGTTAAAACAATACATTTTCCTTATATATCAAGCGTAACAGCTATTCATGATGGAAAAATCATATTTTGTGTGTGCAGGTAGACCTAAGCTCAGCCCTCTCAACTGATTTGGAGAGCTCATGGAGAAACTACGCCCCTGCTACAAGCCATTCAGCTTTGTCTTTGATTCAACTATCATTGATTTGTCGTAAATTGTTTGATGTCTCTGGCCATTAAAATAAACTACTAAGTCACTTCGATATGCTTACAATGATTGGAAGACCGGTTATTTTGAAATCTTCAACAGCGATTTTATCTGGCTTTGCCAATAATAAACCACAATCAGGCGAATCAATAGGAGTATTTTCCAGCTCTTCTCGGTGCTACCCTATTTTCCACACTTGCAACTGATCGAATCAGAGCTGGAGCCAGTACCACATCAGTCGCCCCCTTACACCGAGCCCTCTGAGTGTGACAGTGGGACGCGTCCCCTTACACAGAGCCCTCTGAGTGTGACAGTGGGACGCGTCCCCTTACACCGAGCCCTCTGAGTGTGACAGTGGGACNAGAAAAGGCAATATGAGTGAGAAAGAAAGCGAGAAAGAGTGGCAGAGATAGAGATAGAAAGCGAGGAAAACCATACAAAAGTAAATTAAAGAAAATGGTATGAGTGTTAAGGGCAATAGTTATAATTTTGTAATGATGTATGTGCTATGCAAAAGCAGGGCAATATATAAGTGGCATATGAAACCTGGCACCTGCTGTGTCTCTCTGTAGTAATGAATATATTAAGTGGTAGATTTAGTGGTATTTAAAATAGGGAAATTGAGGCGATGTGTGATATAATTCTCTCCTCCAAACAGAAATGATTTTCATTCAAATCCATCATTAATAATTTCCTTGAATTCGATTCGCATTCCGACTCCCGTGACGTGTTCTCCTGGCACCAGAGGTCTTCATGGGGCGGCTATGGCCGGCCGAACCCCATGGCCAGCCGAACCCTACGGCTAATGGGGTGGGCCGGACTGGAAAATATCTAGATCATAGGCTACGGCTGTGGCTGCATAGTCTAACATTTTTTTGCATCAATCATATCAAAACAATCATGGTTAAAAGAAGCCTTGGCATGTTGCCATAACAGTAGACTGAAAATAAGCGCATAATATGAATTTACAAAAATCCTCACAGCTGGCCAACGGCCAGCCATTGACATTTGAGAGTGGCTGTGGCTGGCTGTGGCTGTAATACCATGGCTGTGGGGCGGCTAGGCCAAGGAAAAGTTCAGCCATGTCAAACTCTAGCTGGGACCTCCTTTCCGACCTGCTTGTCTTGGTTGTCAGCAGTAGAGAGCGAGAGAGAGAGAGAGCAAGCGGTAGAGAGCTTGGTAGAGAGCGAGAGAGCGAGAAAGAGCGAGCGGTAGAGAGCTTGGTAGAGAGCGAGAGAGCGAGAGAGCGAAATAGAGAGAAAAAAGGGAGTGAGGCGAAGGTCTTGGGCAGGGGCGTAGCTTCTCCAGAAATGTCGGGGGGGGCTGAGCGCGGAAAATCGCTTAAAGTACCATCAAAATCCACACAAATACAGATGAATCCCCGGATTTGACCCACTTCCTCCTCCAAGTTGGGGGGGGGCTGAAGCCAAGTTGGGGGCTAAAGCCCTCTCAACTGAATAGGAAGCCACATCCCTGGTCTTGGGTTACACATTCTTATTTGTCCACCACCAATAGATAACCTGCCTCAACGGTATGGTCATTGGTCAATCCCAGGTATTCTAGCCGGGTCGGTTATTGATTCGACTCCGATTGAATCGATTGGAGTCATTCAATCAAAAGTCCTTGAGGTTTTCAGTTCTCAGCTCTCAGCTCTCAGCTCTCAGCTCTCAGCTCTCAGCTCTCAGCTCTCAGCTCTCAGCTCTCAGCTCTCATCTCGTTCTCCGCAGCTCTCCTCAGCTCTCTCAGCTCTCCAGCTCTCTACAGCTCTCTCAGCTCTCCCCCTTCCCAAGCTCTTCCTCAAAAGCTCTCTCAGCTCCTCTCAGCTCCTCTCAGCTCTCTCCTCAGCTCTCTCAGCCCTCAGCTCTCTCAGCCTCTCAGCTCTCTCAGCTCTCCAGCTCTCTCAGCTCTCTCACTCTCTCAGCTCTCTCAGCTCTCTCAGCTCTCTCAGCTCTCTCAGCTCTTTCAGCTCTCTCAGCAGCTCTCTCAGCTCTCTCCAGCTCCTCTCACTCCTCAGCTCTCTCAGCTCTCTCACTCTCCTCAGCTCTCTCAGCTCTCTCAGCTCTCTCAGCTCTCTGCAGCTTCTCAGCTTCTCTCAGCTTTCTCAGCTCTCCAGTCCATCAGCTCTCTCAGCTTCTCAGTTCTCCAGCTCTCTCAGCTCTCTCAGCTCTCTCAGCTCTCTCAGCTCTCTCAGCTCTCTCAGCTCTCTCAGCTTTCTCAGCTCTCTCAGCTCTCTCAGCTCTCTCAGCTCTTCAGCTCTCTCAGCAGCTCTCTCAGCTCTCTCAGCTCTCTCAGCTCTCTCAGCTCTCTCAGCTCTCTCAGCTCTCTCGCTCTTCACTCTCTCAGAAGCTCTCTCAGCTCTTCTCAGCTATCTCAGCTCCCTCAGCTCTCCATGCTCTCTCAGCTCTCTCAGCTCTCTCAGCTCTCTCAGTTCTCCAGCTCTCTCACTCTCTCACTCTCCACGCTCTGCAGCTTCTCAGCTCTCTCAGCTCTCTCAGCTCTCTCAGCTCTCTCAGTCTCTTCAGCCTCTCTCAGCTCTCGTCAGTTCTCCCAGCCTTCTCTCAGCTCTCTCAGCTCTCTCAGCTCTCTCAGCTTCTCTCAGCTCTCTCAGCTCTCTCAGTTCTCCAGCTCTTCAGCTCTCTCAGCTCTCTCACTCTCTCAGCTCTCTCAGCTCTCTCAGCTCCTCAGCTCTTCTCAGCTCTCTCAGCTCCTCAGCTCTCTCAGCTCTCTGCATCTCTCCTCAGCTCTCTCAGCTCTCTCAGCTCTCTCAGCTCTCTCAGCTCTCTCAGCTCTCTCAGCTCTCAGCTCAGCTCTGTGCTCGGTCGTCTATCACCGATCATCCATCTGATAGCGGGTCTGATCTGATCATCCATCTGATAGCGGGTGGCCACGGCACGGCTAATTGCTTTGATAGCTGGCGGCCGGCCACTGCTGAGACACGTGACGAGAGCTGGACAAGGCCCGCCGGTCATCCGAAACGTACCTCGGCAGCATCTCAGTGCTCACGTCATTACGATAAGTGACCTGACGTTTCATTATTAAAGGAAATTAAGGCCTTGGAATATCCCGGCCCTTACATTTGAGCAGCCGTGTATTAAAACGTTCAATTTAATCGTATTTGAAAATGTAATATTAAATCTGAAGATGTGTTCCCAAATGTGGCTATGAAATGCAATGTAAAGTGTAACTACAAAAAATTATAATTTACAATTGTTACGAAATTATTGCTTTTGCGGCAAGCTATAGCGCAATAAATTGCCACTCGACGTTCAAAACACCAATGATTTACGTAGGAATTTTCAAGGAAGTGCAATATAAATGCTGCTTCCATTGCAACGTCAAGNCCCTCCAGTGAGGGCCGGCTCAGCCCCCCAGTCAGGGCCGGCTCAGCCCTCCAGTGAGGGCCGGCTCAGCCCTCCAGTGAGGGCCGACTCAGCCCTCCAGTGAGGGCAGGCTCAGCCCAGCGGTACAGACGCTGACGGCGACTGGGGCTTAAGGCCAGCGGTACCTCACCGTCACGTGGTACGGCAATCCACGGTACACCAGCAGTAAGCAGAGTAAGCAGTACGCGGTACATAGTATACACGGCATAGAGAAGTACGCGGACACGAGCGACGCCTTCTCAGTCGCAGCAGAATACAGCAATTACATTACACAGAGAGGGACCTGTAACTCCCACCACCACCAGAGGGCGCCCGCTGTCCACCGAGGCGGCCTGACCGCTGGAGCAGTGCGGCAGACGGCCAGGTCACCGGTCACGTGACCAGCGGGGCACCGTCATACGAGTAAAACGACCCGGGGAACTTAGTCTAGAATACAGACGGTCGGGGTGCCGGGGGGAGGGGGCAGCGGCAGCACGCAGCAGTCGCGCGCGAAGTTAGCAGCTGCGCAGAGCCCAGAAATGCCCTGGTGTTAATCGAGCCGGACAGCGTAGCACGCCGACCACCTGGCGATAAAATAAGAGCGCGCTCGCCTAATCTAACGTATTGCGAATCTCTGCGCACGCGCGATGGTTAAGCGTTGTACATTTAGGTAAAGAACACACGGGGACAAATTAACCCACGTCTCGGGACACGATTGCACACGACACGACATGGTATATCGCACACAACACAGCTGATGGACTAATTCCTCCATAGCAATCGCTCTGCAACCTACTATGGCGCTATTCAAACGCTCCGCTGCATTCGCGGCCGCACAGTGGCGCCGTCTATACTGCGCAGCATAGTGGCGTCATCTATAAAGCCAAACACTAGCGCCACCTATACTGTGCGGTACAGCAGCGTCATCTGTACGCGGCGAATCAGATGGGCTCCGCTCCCTAGCGCGCCAGCTGTGTGATGAGTGCAGAGCACATCTCGAAGAACTCCATGGTGTAGTGACGGGCGCCGGTGCCGGGCACGGCCTGCTCAGTCGAACTCTGCCGAGACACAGACTCCGCGTCAGCTGGCTTTCAGGTCACCATGACGACCGACAAACGCCGGCCGCTACCACTGCGCAGACGGCTCGGGACAGAAGCAGTTTGTGCTTGTGCTATGATGGTCAAATCTAGGACTAGGAGTCGGACGGCATAGGCGGATCCAGAACGGGTGGTTTTGTCAGTTGGGGTTGGGGCAAATCCCAAAAAGTCTCGCACAATTCTGAAAACTCATCGGATATCGCTTGCTTATGTATCAGCAACTGATTTAAAACAAACTTTTCTGAGCAAAAGTTGCTTAGTTTTCCGATTATCTCAGGAAATGTCAAATTTGCGCCGATTTTGGGTGATTTAAGGGGGAAATGGCCCCGTGCCCCTCACCCTCTGGATCCGCCCATGTTGGACGGGTATCACAAACAAAACTAGATGTAGTAGATTTCAGTCGGGCATGTAAGTTGTCCAGACGCCCAGACAGACGGCTAAGCGTTCTTCCCAGGGACATGCCCCCGTACAACCCCGCCGTAACAGCAGCGGGTGCCAGCGCAGCGAAATCTCCCCACCTTCCCTCCCCAGTCCACCACAGCGGCCCCTCAGCCTGTCCCACCGACCTGCTTCGAGAGCTTTCCTCCGGCAGAGGCGGCGGGTCCGGCCGGGGCCGAGCCTGGCCGAGGCAGCGGCTGCTCCTCTGAGGAGCCACCGCTGGAAGACGTGCAGCTGGTCACACCTGCGGTATAGATTAACACGGCGTGAGGCGGCACCGATACAGATACACAGCGAGACGGGCACCACAGCGAGACGGCGGGTCCAGACAAGGACTGGCACGAGAACGGTATACACGGTCTAGCAGAAGCTCACGGCTCAGAACACATCGCACCTCTCCGTCTGTTCGAACGTATGTGCGACACACTTCTAGGATAGCAGCTAACAGGTGTGTAAACATATTGCATTGGAATGGCTGTTTTATTCTAATATTGGGGAACTAGGATAGTTATTAGTTATGTTTACTGAGTTATCTTTTGTAAAGGGAGCGCCGACTGCCTTTGGTCACTCGGCGCCCATATTAGGCTGTTATTCAGAAAGCACAGGAGTTAGCTTTGCTCACACGAGCATCACCATTGTTGAGGAACGGTGAGAAGTTAAAATGGCATCATGCCACTGCTTAGTGCAGAGAAGACTTTGTACATTAATCGATCCACGTTTGCCCTCGTCATGCACTTTAAAGTAGCGTGAAATACGATGTGAAATACAAAATCAAATTGATGATAAAAACAGCTTGTGCAATTGATGAACTGCAAAGAGTAAGAGAGGCACAGTCAAATAATCAGAAATGACTCGTGAGATTTGCAAAAGCGAAGCCACGCACATATCCACTTACCGTTAAAAATGGCTTGACATATCATGACACAGAAATGACATCAACTCGCGCATGCGCAGACGCATTGACGTACCGACACAAGCTCTTACTGCGATACATACTGACGAAACAAGAAACATACAACTTCCCAAACACGAGCCGACCATGTGCGACACGGTCGACACTGCTACATACGAAGTTAAGATCACGACAATCGCAAGAGACGACTCAAAATCATGTCCAAGTCCCGAATGCGTCGAATATCATAACGCTAGAGCCTAGAGCTACAACCAGGGCTGCAAATAAAACAAACACTAGAAGAACAGCAGCTACACCTACTACAACCGTCAACTTCTACACCTAAAACTACACATACACCAACAACTAGACCTCAAATCGTCAACTTCCACACCTAAAACTACACCTACACCAACAACTAGACCTCAAGCTGTCACGTCCAACACCAAACACCAACTAAACGCACAATTCCCCCCCCCCCCCGCAAGAACGATACTGGATTGGACCGCCACTGCAAGGTCTCGCCTGTTCAGCGCCTGCGATGGGCTGATTCCGTGTTCCGCTGCCCTGTCCTGTGCTGCACCGGGCTCGTAGCTTGTACTGCGCTGCGTGTTACCTGTACACGCCCTACCTTTACTGTGTATCGATACACCTACCTACTGTGTAACTGGTACACCTAGCCACGCTGCTCTCACCCGAGTACCCATACCTGTGCCTGATGTGTATCGGTACATCCTGCCACCTGTGTGCCGGTTACAACCTCGCCAGTGCGGTTTACCGGGTACACCTTGCCACCCTGTGTATCGGTACACCTAACCCACTCCCACCCCCATGCCACATGTGTATCGGTACTACCTGCCTGCTGGTGTATCGTACACCTACGTACTTTTGTACCGGTACTACCTCACTGCGTGACCGGTGAACCTGCCTGCTGTGTATCGGTACACCTGCCACCTGTGTGCCGGTACATCTACCTACTGTGGATCGGTACACCTGCCTGCTGTGTATCGGTACACCTGCCACCTGTGTACCGGTACACCTGCCTGCTGTGTACCGGTACACCTGGCCTACTCACTGGAGCCGGATGAGGCGGCGTCGGACGACGGAGCAGCCATCTTCAGACCGAGGCCGGCCTGAGCAGCGGCTGCAGCTGCTTACATACACACAGAAATACACACGGCACACACAGAAACGACCGACCGTTAGGACGTGCCGCTAGTGCGATGTTCATGTTAAAGGCGGAGCGAAGACGGACACCGCCTGGCGGGAAACAAGGCAAGATTAATCGGCAAATACATAAAATATGCGAATTAAAAACTGTCACGATCATTTATCATTGACAGATAAATTATATCTATCATACTATTTTAATAGCATTACCCAGAAATGGGCCGAGAGTGTGGAAATTCACGGCAATGATACAAAAATAGGCGACACAAATGTTTTCAAACTTTTTCATTTCAAACAGCAACCACAATATTTAAATTAAAACTAATCACAAGAATATCGTCACTTGACCTTATCCTCGACAAAGAAAAGCCAGGACAAAATAACCGTTTGAAATTATGCACAATGACATGAGTATGGCTTAAGTTAACCACATTCGAATTACAAAGAAAGGCATGGCTCGACACAAAGCTTAGACGCCATTACGTATACAATACAAAGCACAAAATCCCAAGCTCAATGCCACCGATTGCTATTAACACTTCAAATGTATAGCCATATATACAATATACATATAGATGCTAGAGACCCGTCGGATATACACCATACATGGATGCCTTGAGGTCTATATGTGATGAGGCGGCGCCAATACATGCGTACATGCGTAAATACATGCGTGCGTACATCACAGAGAGGCGACAACTGTTACGCTCAGTAAGACGCATGCGTCGCACGCGACGGCCAGGTGAGGGGTGGGTGGGGTGTGGATGAAGCGTGCTGTGTGGTACGTGCGACATGTGCGCTGGGAAATTAGTGTTGTGCTTCTTATGACGCATGGTGTCCTTAGTGTGTATTGCTGTGACATGTTCTGTTATGTCTAACGTGTTACGTGTGGTGTGCTGTGTTATGTGTAACGTGTTGTGTTATGATTGATCACTCGGAGCATAACATAACAAAATATATCAATAACTTGTATTATGTGCGGCGTGTAGTGACGTGTGACGTGTTGTGACATGCCGTGTGACGTGCTGTGTGTGACGTGATGTGTGTGACGTGCTGTGTGACGTGCTGTGTGTGACGTGCTGTGTGTGACGTGCTGTATGTGACGTGTTGTGTGTGACGTGTTGTGTGTGACGTGTTGTGTGTGTGTGTGACGTGTTGTGTGTGTGTGTGTGTGTGTGTGTGTGTGTGTGTGTGTGTGTGTGTGTGTGTGTGTGTGTGTGTGTGTGTGTGTGTGTGTGTGACGTGTTGTGTGTGACGTGTGACGTGCTGTGTGTGTTGTGTGACGTGACGTGTGACGTGTTGTGACAGGCTGCACTGTGAGGACCACTGAGCCACATAAAAGCCATCTAAGCGGGATGCAAATCAATTAACAGCTAAAGTCGCAATGAGTTCATCCAATATCCCGCCTCGCCATCGCTGTCGTCTGAATACAAACCGTGCAACATTCGACTACCTATAACATGTAAATGCACCACCAACTGCAAAATGACAGCAATAAAACAGCCCAAATGTATGCTAAGCTCAACATATCACGCAACCAACGAACCCCACAAAACGGACAGTAACGCGACGCTACAGCAAAACGTCACAAAATGAGCGCAGTGGCAACACGCGACGGCAAAAAAATTGGCATGCATTAATTACTTGAAACACCACGAACAATTGCCAAATGCATAGAGATCATATATGCATGATACATGTATATCATATCGTACATGTACATGTCATTTCGTACATGCATATCATATCGTACATACATACATGTATATCATATATACATATCTCTATGGCCAAATGCACTTAACTAAGAACAAATAGCATGCCGGAAAAGAGTCAAATGTTTGGCAATATCACGAGGAATTGCATCGCAGACATCCGCCGGCAGTGAAGCTCAATAATACATCAAGTCCCCGTTTGCGTGAACATTCCCATGCAAAAAGTACACGCCGCGCCAACACGTCGGGAAAAGGAAGTTATAAACTTTGCATACCACCCAGCTTCAACGCAACATTTTTCGGTTTTGTAACTATAATGCGCAGCTAGGAAGCGTAACACCAAAACGTGTTCGCACACATATACATTGGCTAATGTTCAATGCATTCGCCACAACATTTAGACAGCTACGATTGAATAATACAGCCCAGCAACTGGCAAGTACAGCGTCTAGTATAACAGATAGCATTGCTAATGCGAAACACATTCCACGTGACAAGCGGAGCGGTAGCGTCGAATTCAGCCTGGGACATGGCTAGTAAAGCGTCCAGTACAGCAGGTGCGAGCGAAAGCAACAACGGGGAACGGCGAGAGAAGAGGAAAGAACGAGACAGAGGAAGACGAACAAGGGTAGGGGAGAGCAGAAACTGAACATGAGGCAACAGTTGCAGCTGTCAGAGAAAAACGATGAAATCCATGGGACAAGAGCTCGTGTTCAGCATACATGAACGAACAGCAGGAGGCAGTCATGAAGAGAATGAGAGAACAGGAAAACGACAACAGACAGCAAAAAGAATGGTTAACAGGAGGCTGACACCAAGAAACAGCAGAAAGACAGAGGAGAGCACGCGAAATACGAGTGCTGAAGTTCCGAAGATCGATAGAACCAGAAACGGAGGAAAAAGAATAGTAGACCAGAGAGCGGGGACCAGAGAGCAATCAAAAGCCCGAATATAGGACCAGAGAGAATAAAGCCCAATAAATAGGACCAGAGAGCAATAAAGCCCATATAGGGACAGAGAGCAATAAAAGCCCAATATAGGACAGAGACAATAAAGCCCAATAATTAGGACCAGACGAGCAATAAAGGCCCAATAATAGGACAGAGAGCAAATAAAGCCCAATAATAGACAGAGAGCAATAAAGCCCAATAGTAGGACCAGGAGCCAATAAAGCCCAATAAATAGTCAGATTGAGTGAGGAGGGCCTGGGTGCAAGGAATCCAGAGAGTGAGAGAGCAGAACGGCGAAAGATCAAGAAGGCAAGAGATCAAAAAGGCAAGAGATCAGAAAAGCAAGAGATCAGAAAAGCAAGAGATCAAGAAGGCAAGAGATCAAGAAAGACAGAGGACAAGGCACCCAGAGACCGATCTAGTCGGAAAACGAGTCAAATATTGACAGAAAAGAAAACGAGGAGTGTCGGAAATTTTGACAAGCTTAAAACGTGACAAAACGGTTCAATATATGCAGCTTAAAACGGAAAGAACAAGATCGCATACAATCTGAAAAGATAAAATGCCCAAATTTAACAAACTGGAAAAAGAAATTATGACTTCCGAAAGCGAACGTGAAAAACAAAAAAGCATTCGATTATAGAATGAGAGAACAAATGGAGACAAACAAAAGCTTAGACAACAGCGAAAAATAACGTACACAGGAGACTGGACAACGGATACGCTGATAACAATGTACAAAAAGGCACCAAAGGACAAAACAAAATGTGTGGTACCTTCGATCAGCCAACGGCCAAACCGTTAACCCTTGCCTTACGGGAGCTTGTCTCACCTTTGCCCTACAAGGGGGGACTTGACACAGCCCCCCCCCCCTCTGTTACCTTTCAAACCAAGCAACATAGAGCAGCGCGGTAAGAACCAGCATGTTGCCCGTCATGAGAGGAATCGACTAACGCTATGCAATTTTCAGGTTTAAGATCAACGGTTGACCTTCCAGGTCAAGTGAATGACCTCGACTCGACCACGTCCAGAATAGCGATTTGCAGTCAGAAAACCTCAAAATTATACATTAATAAATGCGAATAAAAATGCATGTTCCAAGCCCAGTTTTGTTTCAGAAATACAGAAAAGGTATTTATTTGTTCGTATTTGGTCAAATACGTCAAAAAGTTGATAATAAAAATGGCGTAATCATTGTATTACACTTAGGGAGCCATCACTCAGTCAAAAATATAGTTATTGCTTTGCAATTTAGTTTAGGTACTCTCCGTATTTAGTTCTCACATATCTTTTCGTTTTTTAACACCTTCTGGATTTCGATTTTGATTTTTCCAAGAAATCCGTTTTTTGAATTTATGGCGTCAAAAACGCAAAATTTTGCAAATCGAGTGCCATTTAAAAAATTTTATCCAAGACGTTTTTCGAATGATATTTTTTGAAAAACTCGAATAGTCTCAGATTTTTCCAACATTTGTTTCCACACATGACGTCACTAAAACGTCATTATCTCCCACACCAACCAATTTCAATGAAATTTTCACAGCATTACGTATAATTAATGTTAACTCAGCTACTGCAAATATCGGCAAGATGCACAGCATGTGTAAAAAGTTATTCAAGAAAAACCTCAGAGGGGGCTGTCAGCCTTCCACCACGTAGGGCTGGGGTTAAAGCCCAAGACAAGCGTGGTTCAGAAGACCAGCATAGCGTCCCCCGAGCCCAGGAACCGACACCTCAGACTGGACCGCCACCCACACGAGGAGAGCTGAGATAGCTAGACAGAGACAGACAGATAGAGAGAGAGAGAGAGAGCGCACCGCCTGCCGATAGAGCCGCTCTCCGTCCCACAGCTGCCGCCCGGCGACTTACGTTCCGTCTGTTCCTCCGTCTCGTCCGCGCCGACCGGCGCCCAGATCTCCACCGACGGAATAGAGGCGGCGGCTACAGCGGGGCACACTCAGCGTTAGACCGTGCTGCCACCCCGTCCCCGGGACCAGGTCAACACTACGAGGAGAGTGGCTACATTCAGAGAGTTAGGGCAGGGATGAGACAACAGGATTTAATGCTGCCAGATGAGGTATCATGAAATGCGGGGTGTCCAGCTAAAACACATGGCAATTCTATTGTCATGTTTTCCGACATGGACATCTCCTTCATCCCATCATTTTGATCGAACAAACAATTTTGTCATCCCTTCATTCCACCTAAATCTCTGAATTCGGCCATGGTTTAAGTGCCACTACTGCTAACACCAGGTCACCACTACTACACCAGAGGCCGCCACCATAACCCCACAGCCGAACCTCACTGGGCGATTCGGGCCGAGCCGGGCTCCACGTGCACGGAGGGAAATGGAACTGGACATTTTCGGCTAACGGTATTTTTGGAAAACGGTATTTCGAAACAAACAGGGAACATTACTCAGAAATACCAAACTGTGACGGATTTAACATATTAGGACGTGAACTTAGTTTGGCTTAGGTACTGAGTACTGAGTTAGGTAATTAGCCGAGCTCGTCACCAAAAGTTCAAACAAGGTGTTATGACGTCATAAGAGACGTATCCACCGTGGCAGCTGCATCGCTCTAACGCTTTAGACCGTGTCAATTTTGAACATCGTAACTCTGTGGAAGCACCACATATCAAACACACCACTTCCCGAACGACAAGACCCCGGCGAGACCCGACTGTGGTGACCTACAGAAGCCATCTCGAAATCAACACCGGTCTCAACCCAATACAAACTAGCAGAGTGCGCTGCGGTGAAGGTGCGTCCAGACACACAGCGCGTGGCGAAAAAAAAAAACAGTTACCCTGGCAGATTGCTCCCATACAAACACACGGCAAACTGTGCGGGTTAGGCGGTCAGCGACCCGTCACAAACACGACTACCGAGTTAGGTTATCCACTGAAAACACGGCAAGCCCAGTCCGAGAGGTGAAGAGACGGCCTGTGCGGAAGAGGGCACGTCCCGAGCCGGTTGGAGAAGGAGGCGAGGAAACCGGAGTGGGCTGGAATGGCGCGCAAAAGCCGATCAAACTAGAAACAAACGTCAAATGACACGACATTAAAGCTACATACTCTTCAAAATCAAACTGCTTAACAAAGAACTAGATGAAGCATACTAACATCGAATGAGTTTGGGCTGGCATTTCAATTGAATTGAAGCTGGAACATGAGACTGGAGTGAGTGCCAGTTGATTTGGGGGCGAGTATGAGCCGGATATAGTTACGTGCAATGTTACACTGACCAGGTAGTCAGTTGGATATAACACAGCAGTTCCGCCTGCCATTGGGCTGACTTCGGCTCCGGACAGCATGCAGAGGATCGACCTGAGCTGCCCCGCTGCACCCGCAGCACGTGCTTCTACTGACCCCCGCCACACACCAGTCCGCCAACTACTAACCCCACTAGACCGCAATCACTACCAGGACTCTCCCCACCACTACTCCACCAACACTCCCACACCTGAAACCAAACACGCTCCCCACAGGCAGCCAGCTGGCAGGCCGTGGCCAGTCCGCCGTCAGCCGCTCACGACAGCAGCAGCAGCAGCAGCGAGCCTGCCAGCCGTCTGCTGTCCCCCCCCCCCTCACCCCCGGTCAGCCCGCAACTGACCGGCGTTGGCGGCTTGATTCTGGTCGTCACTGAGGATCGACTTGAAGTCGAGCAGATAACTGCGCGAGTCCACCTGGTACAGTTGCAGGGCCATCTTGACGAAGCGGCCCGTCACCGGGTTCAGATGCTTCACGCGCACAGAGAAGTTGTTGATGGTCTTCCACGTCTGCGGAGGTCGACGGAAGCGGGCGAGTCAGTAGCAGCGGGGAGGAGAATAACGTAGAATGGCTGATCCTCAAGGTCTTTTGTACAAGGCGGGAGGAGAAAAAGCCGGTAACGGCAGAAAGAAACACGAAGTCTGAGGACAGCGGTAGCGGGAAGATACTACAGACAGGCGGCGGATGAATATGATTCGGGGTTCTGGGCGCACACACTGCTGCGACCATTTGGCGTACAGCAACAGTGTACTTTGTTGTTTGTTGATTGGGGTTTTAGGGCGCAACAACTGATTGGTTATTTTGCGCCCATAGCAATAGTGTACAAAAGAACGACGGTTGAAGCCCCAGATGAAAAACGACGCGAAATGAAACGCGAGAACGTTTTTGATTGGAGTTGTGCGGCGAGGCGACTCACATGGTCATAAACACAGGAGATACAACTCATCTATTCGCATGCGTACTATAAAGTAGTTAACCAGTTAACCAGACATCATATTTTCCGCAGAATCGAGGTCCCAGTTTATTTTTAACCCGAGGCGTTAATGCGCCGAGGAAAAAATACACAGGAGACAGATTCCGTGGAAAATGTAGTGCCCGAATGTGCACGCGCTGTTAAAAACATACCCCGGCGTATGGTAACCAAACGGCTGCGAAGCACCCGCGAGGTTTCTCGTCAATTTGCTAGACAAATTGACATTCGACCCGGCCCGGCACGGCAGAACAGACGCTCTTTGGAAGTTAATAACTTTGCAACCACTACCCCGATTGCAATTGGCCTTTCACCATTGGATAACTACATCAAATAAATTTTACTTTGAGCAAAGTTTGTTTATTGGGGCTTTAGGACGCGTCGACTGCTAAGGTCACTTTGCGCCCATGCACATGGAATTTATCATTTAACTTAGTGTACACAGTAACAACTCATATTTTTTGTCGGCATAACTTGCGCCGGCGACGCTTCCATAGCAACGAATTTTGATCTAAGCCTTAATTTATACGATGAAGTATGCAGTGCTCAGGACAAGCACTTCCTTTTGGCGAATTCGGGAAAGAAGATCATGCAAAATTTAATACAGAGCGAGCCCGCTCAGTCATCGCCCAAAAAGACGTTTTACTAGTAATAATAATACTGTGAAATAATAATACCTCAACAAATCACTTTGTCCTTCAGAGTGGGGAGGCTCACATGATTATATTCAGCAATGCCGAAAAAACAAAGTTAAACCGTTACCCAGACGAGAAAAACAAAAAGGAATCATAGAACGCTACGTGTAAAGCGCATCAAAACCAGCTTCAGCCACGACAGTGAACTGCCGAGACAGTTACGAGGCCTTGGCATTACGACTTTGCGGCCACGCCAGGTGACTGGAGAGCCTGCATCACCGGCAGAAATATTCATGAGCTTAACCACAGCCGCACCTGCGAGCCGTTATCTCCACAAATAGCACGGTGAAGGTTGTGCCGCCCCAGAGAGTCACAGTCTGAGATGCCTCGGACTCGATCCCTCGGACCACCCCTCGGACAGTCGGAGATAGGCATCAGGTAATACTGTGTCTCGTTCACGGCGGTCATGCACGAGTCGAACTCGTACATGTGGCCGATAGCAGAGCATGTTGCACAGTGCAACTATTCGCAGTTACACGTCTGCCCTACTGCACTGAGCGTCGGACAACGAGCTTCCGACACACGCCACCTCGCAGCCCAACAAGCCCAGACGCCGGCGGCACACACAGTCAACCATCTGCATGGACTGTCTTCACAGCCGCCACTAGTGGTGGGCATCGCTACGAGAAAAAAATGCAGTTCCGGTACACGTTACTCCGTTAGTCGTCAAAGTAGTTTCGTTACTCGTTACGAAGTTCCTTTGCGACAAATGTAAGGGAAGTTCCTTTAGTCCGTTACTCGACTGTTTTTAGGTGTAAACCTCGCCACCCTTGAGTAGCACACAATTACTTTCACGACGTTGTGGAACAACGTATTGTCACGACGTGAGTTACGTGTATGAACGTTGTCCTGACGCTAGTTTACGTTTCGTATGAACGTCTGTTCCTGACTTTGGCAACTGTTGCATGACGTCTGTTGACAATCGTGACTGTTTGCTAACTAGAGCACGTCGCAGGGTGGATTCACCCAGTACTTGTTTGCTGCGTATCGGGAATAACTCGCGTATTTATCAACTGATTGCGATGACACGGTCAGTTTACTCCACTTTATAGCAGCTTGCCATGCACTCTGACAAGATCAATGGTTCTCAGGGTGATGTCGGACGGTATGCATGTCGCGGTTGTACTG
Source organism: Semibalanus balanoides (assembly GCA_014673585.1). Classification (NCBI taxonomy): domain Eukaryota; kingdom Metazoa; phylum Arthropoda; class Thecostraca; order Balanomorpha; family Balanidae; genus Semibalanus; species Semibalanus balanoides. Next base: position 177,043 of record VOPJ01014050.1, read on the forward strand.
GCGTCCCGCTGTATCGATGCTTGTAACTTGTGCACTTTTCCAGTGTTTGTTGTTCGAACAAAATTTGTTTACAGGTGAAATTTATGGTTTCCACTGAGATCATGCCCACGGTTGATCATTTCAGAGGTCAACTGAAGTCACTGACCTCCGATGACTTGTGTTTGCCATTGGCAGTTTCTAAGGCATTTTGAGACTCTGATTTCATACATGACATCCAATTTACATACCATTTCCACTGGCGTCATTTCTTACACAGGCATCCCCCCCCCCCCCGGCTGAATCGCGACTTACAAGTCTAGCGACTGCAATGCGGTAGACCTCGTGCATATATGTCGAGGGGGCGACTCTGGGAACGCGATCCCGAGTGCATTGGCTCCTCTTCATCGCGCGTGACCGATCGGTCTGCCCTCCTCACCGGCGCTTGCCGCCGGCGGTTCGGCCCGCAGCGCTGCGGCAACAGGTCAGGTCAGAGGTCAGGTCAGGTCAGGTCAGGTCAGGTCAGGTCAGGTCAGAGGGCAGCAGCCAGGTCAAGGGTCATGGTCAGTCAGCGGTCGGTGAAAGCTCGATGGTTTCGTATGGGGGAACATGTTGGGCGTTTTTTAAAGACCGCAACCGGTCTTAATAGAGACAAAACCTAGCAGAAACAAACCCAGAATCGCATTTTGTAGTCGTCCAATGTACTATGCTGCATGTCAGTTATATCCTAGCCACCAGGGAGTTTTGAAAGCAGGATATATCATCATAACTTATCACCATTGCATGCCGATGGCCGTCACACAGAAAACTCTGCCCGAAAGGTGGCAGGATGGCGCCACATGACAGTCTTCCCACACCACTCCGGCGTCTCGCCGCCACTGAGAGAGAACACACTGAGCAGATAGACCACTTCACACAGTGCCACCCCACTGGGACAGACCGGCAAACAAAGCCGGGACAGACCGGCAAACAAAGCCGGGACAGACCGCCTCCCACCTCTCAGAACGCCACCCCTCCGGGACATACCAGGCAGCCATGGACCGAGACTGAGTACTGTGTGGGAGGGGGCGGCACTCACGCGGTATTCTCTCCGGGTGAGGGCGGGCGGCCGGTTCATTCGACGGCAACGGGTTCCCTGCGAACGACATACAGACACACACGTCAGCGGCGCAGTGAGTACAGACACACGCGTCAGCAGATCATACAACACCACAGAGACAAACTGCAACATCTCAACCGAAACACTACCCCAAACTACCGTGCATCACACACATACAGAGATATCACCAACCTCCCCAATCACCGAATCCAGCCGGCAGCACCCTGTACCACCATCACCCCCCCCCCTCCCACCGTGCCGGGGGGCCTCGCCACCTACCGAGCGGTCCAACCTTAAGCGGCGCTGTGGGTGGCGGCGAGTTCGGGCCGTAAACCTACCGAGCGGTCCAACCTTAAGCGGCGCTGTGGGTGGCGGCGAGTTCGGGCCGTAGAAGTCGCGCACCTCGAACTTCTCCGCCTCCACACTGAGCCTCTTGTTGTCGATAAGCAGGTGGTAGGCGATGGAGAGCTGATCCTGCGGGTCCTCGGACAGCAGCGCCGCGTGCACCTCCTCGGGCGACACGTTGAACTTGGCGCAGATGTCCGCCACCACATCCTGGTCGATAATGGAGGAGTCCTGCTCCGACGGCTCCGGGAACAGGTAGGTGGCCAGGTCCTGTTGGAACCAGTCGTGATTCCTGCAGACGAGGGGAGAGGAACGTCACGCAGGGAACCAGACGCAGTAAAGAGAACAGGTCCTGTTGAAACCAGTCGTGATTTCCGCAAGGCAGAGGAGGGAATAGTAACGTCACGCCAGGAACAATAAAGAGAACAGGTCCTGCAGCTGGAACCAGACGTGATTCCTGCGGAGGGTACAGGGCAGAGGAGCGACGTAATGTCAGGCCATGCCAGAACCACACATCATACACAGGTCCCCAACGCTACCCCCCCCCCCCCCCCGTCTCTTAACGTTCCAAAATACAGCAACGCCGCTATAACGCGACCTACCCCAACTCCCCGCTTTCCCACCCCACTGCACCGACTGCCCGTCACCACTCACTTGACATCCTCTATCGTCGCCCGGATGAGCGGCTGGACCTGCAGCATGTGACACAGCAGCGACACCACCTGCTTGTTCAGGTAGTCCGGGATCGGGAACACGCCCTTCTTGATCTTGGTGAAGAGCGTCGGCACGTGGTCATCGTCGAACGGCAGCGTGCCGCAGAGGAGCGCGTACAAGATCACCCCGCACGACCACACGTCCACCTCGGGCCCGGCGTACATGCTGCCGGAGATCACCTCCGGCGCCGCATAGTTCGGCGAGCCGCAGGAGGTGGACAGGAAGTCACCGTCCTTCATCATGTTGGAGAGACCTGCCCAGGGGGGGGTCAGTATGTTGGATAGACCTTCACAGGGTGTGGGGGGTCAGTATGTTGGATAGACCTTCACGGGTGTGGGGGGGTCAGTATGTTGGATAGACCCTCACGGGTGTGGGGGTCAGCATTTCAGACAGACCTAACAAGGTGCGAGGCAGGGACGACGGGGTTGATGAACCGATTGTTTAGTATTCATTGCGGGTGCGTGGGTTCAGAATGGCACTTCGTGATTCAACCAACCAATACACCGACAACGCCAGCCTATCGACAGTCAACACCAACACATGCCAGAGTATCCCGCACAGACTCACTCGAGCCCGAGCCGACAGTGTGTGAGCCCGACTCGGGCCTCTCTATCCTGTGCCCGTGCGCCCCCCTCCAGCCTCCCAGCGGCCCCTGCTGCGGCGGCGGCGTCTCACCAAAGTCGGCGATTTTGACGTTCAGATGAGAGTCGAGCAGAAGATTCTCCGGTTTGAGATCGCGGTGGACCACCATGTGTCTGTGGCAGTAGTCCACGCCAGAGATGATCTGCTGGAAGAACCGACGCGCCTCCTGCTCCTTCAGCTGTGGACGAATACATGATCATGATGATGATGGTGGTGGTGGTGATGATTAGAGTACAGCACGCCGCTATAACGCGATCTACTCCCATCTCCCCGCTCCCCCACCCCACTTTACCTTCAATATATAATTAGCATTGTTAACATTTTTCCCAGCACGAAACGTTTTAATACATTTATAACCGGTGTTGAAGTTTGGTTTTCAAGCTCAAGCTTACATCCATCAAGCTTATTTGGAGAGCTTATGTAGAAGGTAGGGATGGAGTGAGCCGGGACGGAGGGAGACGGGATGCAGGAGGCGATTACGTTAAGAAGTTGTGTAAGCCACATAGGTCGGGTCAGTGGAGATAGACAATGCCGTGTCCACTGTGCAACAGGACAGGAATGCTACAATCGTGTGGTGCTGGCTCTCAGAAAAGAGATCAGAACCCAAACTTGAGCCGGGGTTAGAATTAATGTGCTCTGTCTTTTGCAACTAAAAATGTATAATCGAGTTGTGTAAAGCTGCACTAAAGGCCGGGTAGCAATACGGCTTAATATACGCTATTCAGACGATTTAATCAAAACAAAAAGCGTGTCATGAGACGTCTCACACTGCGGTGCATGTTAGCATGCCCGCAGTGTGAGATGTTAGCATGCCTCCATTCCGCTCCACGTAACCGGAACATATAGACAGAGGACAGAGGATGCAGAGGATTTACACGGTGCAGACACGGTTCAGCGGAGGGTCTACCTAAATAAGCCTACAGCTGCATATTGCAACCAGACTTTTTCCAAATTTCGCATGTAGAATGTAAATGTACTGTCATGTGGAAAAAGCAAGACATAATTTACTTTAAAAATGTATGAGGCCATACAAATCAAGATGGCCGCCTTTACAATGGGGAGATCTAGTTCTTGGAGCATACCTACGAAAAAATGAAGCGTTTACAATACAATTTATCTTAGGTGTTCATAAGTACATCGTTTAGGTCCCAAACCTAAAAAAAACACACATTTCAAAACATATTTGGATGAAAAAACAACTTAAACAGTATATTGCACCAAAAAGTGTCGGGCAAACCTTATTTATTGAAATAAATGTATGACATGGTTATCAATAATCTTATTCCTTTTTGGAATTTAGGACCAAGCAAAAACATTTTAGACTAGGCTAGGCACGTCTGGAAATTTTTGAGTCAATCTCTCAAATACTTTTACCAGCAGGGAAAAACAATCATGCCACATACCTGCAAAAGGGCGTTCTGAGTAAATTGAAAAGAACAATTTGTACACATAGCCAAATGTAACTTACACCTCCTTACTTGTTAGAATCGTCCTGGATTGTAGTCAGGTCAAAAAAAGTGGTACGTTATCTTGATGAGAGTACTGAATGCGCGTAAATCGATGGCGAAAGGGGTAGATCCTTCCCTTAATTCAGGGTCAATGTGAATTCACTAGGACCACAGTGTGTGACTGTTACATACCGCAGCCGTACCTTTCCGTGTTTGATCTACCATACGTATGTACTGTTCGTACCTTTCCATGTTTGATGATGTACTCGAACAGTTCGCCACCGGATACAAACTCCATCACCATAAAAATATCCGTCGGCGTGCTGATCACCTGGTACCTGGAGAAGGGTAGTCGGTCAGACGACAGGTCACCAAGACAGTAGCGTCACCCGCCACTGATCACCTGGTACCTGGAGAAGGGTAGCCCGTCAGACGACAGTTCACCAAGACAGTAGCGTCACCCGCCACTGATCACCTGGTACCTGGAGAAGAGTAGTCGGTCAGACGAAAGTTCACCAAGACAGTAGCGTCACCCGCCACTGATCACCTGGTACCTGGAGAAGGGTAGTCGGTCAGACGACAGTATCACCAAGACGTAAGCTCCCGCCACTGGATCACCTGGGGGGGGACCTGAGAAGGGTAGTCGCGTCAGACCAGTCACAAAGACCTCTAGTAAAGCGTCACCCGCCACTGATCACCTACCCTGGAGAAGGCCAAGTCTGGTTCAGACGACAGGTTCACCAAGACAGTAGCTGTCACCCGCCAACTGTATGCAGTAACCTCGGGGGTACCTGGAGAAGCGGTAGTCGGTCAGACGACCATGTCACCAAGAACAGTAGGCGTTACCCGCCACTGATCAGCCCTGGGTTACCTGAGAAGGTAAGTCGGTCAACGACAGGTTCACCAAGAACACGCTTAGCGGGCGACGCCCGCGCACTAGCCACGCGTGGGCGTAACCTGGAGAAGGTTGAGCCCGGTCAGGACGACAGTTCACCAAGACAGAGCGTCACCCCCACTGATCAACCTGGTACCTGCGGAGAAGTGAGTAGTGTCGGTCCAGACGAAAAGTCACCAAAAACAGTACGTCACCCGCCACTGATCACCTGTACCTGGAGAAGGTAGTCGCGTCAGACGACATTCACCATGACAGTAAGCGTCACCCGCCAAAACTGATCACCTGGTACCTGGAGAAGGCAAGCCGGTCAACAACAGTCACCAGACAGTAGCGTGCACCCACCACTGATCACCTCGGTACCTGAGAAGCGACAGTCGCGTCATGACGAACAGTTCACCAACAGTAGCTCACCCGCCACTGATCACCTGGTACCTGGCAGAGGGTAGTCGGTCAGACGACAGTTCACCAAGACAGTAGCGTCACCCGCCACTGCAACGCATCTTTAACACTGTCGTGCCATCTTACTTCGCCCACTCTGCATCTACTGGACAGTTAAAGGGAGTGTTGCTTTCTCTTTTAAATGTCAAATATATTTTTATTGCGGTAAGAACTTATGCTTTGATCATTGGTTACGGATAAAATTAAACACGTCGTTGGAGCCGCCTTTAGTTGAATTTTTACTTATATTCTGTTCTGCATTTGTTTTGTTTCAAAACTCATAAGCAATCGCCACTATAAATTGCATTGAATTCCACTTGCATTGAATTCCAATTACACTTGCATTGAATAATTGCATTGAATTCCACTGCGTGCAGCACCGACAGACAGAGACAGAGGTGGTGTCGATGAAATGGACAGAACCAGAGGCGTAACTTTTTGAAAATCATTGGGGTTGCATTTAGTTGTTAAGAGCCAATTTGTACCACATCTCGTCATAGGCGTAGTGTTAAATTCCAAAATTATTGGGGTTGTAGCTACAACCCCCTTTGCATTAAAGACAGAACATAATATGGTCTACAGTCTACACTATACAGTATACATACCGACATCTTTGTTTGTCGATTGGCGTTTTAGGGCGCAACAACTCCTTGGTTATTTTGCGCCCATAACCAGCCAAACACATACTGACATCAATGCGAGGCAGAAATAGACAATGATCCTCAATCAGACACAGACCACTGCAGTGTCCTAGGATTGCTTCAAAGCCAGGGTGTAGAGCGGAAAATTCAGACTGAAAATTAGGAAAATGAGTGGAAATTCAACTAAAAAAGAGACTTTCAATGATTTACCCATTTTGCTATTAAACAAAACTTGATCAATTTTCTGGCTTTTTAAATCTTAAAATAAATGAATGAAAAAATAATTTCAAGAGTGAAAAAGAGTGGAAAATAGACCTTCAAATAGGGCAAAAGGAGTGGAATATTATATATTGTAGGGTGTCGCTTTACACCCGAAATTTCCAATCCTAGGACACTGGACCACTGTACATCACTGCTTTTCCTGTGTGAAAATAACTGCAGCCAGCGCCGAAAAGAGCACTAGACGTCTCAAGGGCCGCACACAACACTATCGGCAGCAGCAACTCACAACTTGATGATGTGGGGATGGCGAAAGAGTTTCAGATTCTGGATCTCCCTTTTAATTTTGCCGGCTACATCCAGATTCTTAATCTTCTCTCGGTTGAGGATCTTCACCGCCACTCTGTTATGCGTCTTCTGGTGGATACCAACTGCGAAACGTGACGTCACACAGTCATAGGGAGCAAGTGCGTCAAACAAATGGGCCGAAATACCAGATAGATGGAAACACAACAGGAACTTTGGTGACAGGCAGTTCAAAGTGGGCGGATGAGGGTTTGACAACGACGAGGAATAGAGAAAGAGAAAAACGAGAGGCAGATCAGGTTGCATGACATATAAAAGTATTGCAAAACTTATCCCATAGTGAGCCCATGGCAGAGTGGGTGGATACAGTCCTGGAACACAGGTCTTTATGTGGAAAGACAGCATCCATTTCGGAAACACCGCTGGGGATGTGACGTAAATCAGGGCGAACAGGCCGGGCATACATGGCCATACATGGCTTCGGCAGAGCTTGATGTCATATCCTAACACCTCACCATGACGCTATCTTGTACACACATGTTGGGAAAACAGTGCCAAAAAGAGAGAGAAAAAAATGCATCAACATGGACACAACTGATAGTCAATGAAGGTCTCGAGCAGTGTTGGATTTCTGGCCGTTTTCTGGTCCGGTGTTTTGCTCTCTTCAGTGAGTTACTTCCCGTTTCAGCCTCAGCCTTTCGGGTTCATGAACGCTGCCGAAGTAAACACCAGTTGAGATGGTCAGACTTTTGCTCCACAAATGAGTATATTTCTGAACCACAGAGTAATATTCTGGACTACAGAATATAAGAAGGGTTATTTTGCGTGGTGCGAACTTATTACTTATAATTATGTATTATATTTCATATCTAGGTATATTCTAAGAGTCCAGAATATAACTCAAGTTTGTGCACAAAGTTTGCACCTCACGGGGAATGCGGCCGCAGCATGACCCGGGATTAGCTTGACCCGAAGGGCTGAGGCCGAAACGGGGGTAACTCATGAAGGGCAAAACACCGAGGACCAGAAAGCGGTCAGAAATCGCAACGCTGGGCTCGAGTACGCGAGCACTGTACTACCGGTCCTCTCTCCGCGCTCCCCCTCCTCCTCCCATCGCCACCACACCCCCTCGCCCATCACCAGCAGCACCACTCACATTTGACCTTGCCGAAGGTGCCCTTGCCGATCGTATCGCCCAGGATGTAGTTGCCGATCTTCACCTGGGCACCCCCGCCCGGGGTGACACTACCGGAGATGTCCGACGCCTCAGCCATGGCGCAGTTCGCTGAGTAAGACGAGTCACGCCACCGAGCGGCTTACAACAGACAGGTCCTGGTGGTGGCTGGAGAGGGGAGACAGAAGCACATCACGGTCAGGTGTCAGGTGCAGCTACAACAGACAGGCCCTGGTGATGCTGGGGAGGGGAGACAAAGCACATTCACTGTCAGGTGTCAGGTGCAGCTACAACAGACAGGCCTGTGGATGGTGGGAGAAGGGGGGGAAGCAGAAGCACATCAGCGGTCAGGTTGTCAGGTGGCATGCTACAACAGACAGGCCTGGTGATGGCTGGAGAGGGAGACAAAAGCACATCACGGGTCAGGTGTCAGGTGCAGCTACAACAGACAGGCCCTGGTGATGGCTGGAAGTGGGAGACAAAAGCACATCACGGTCAGGGTCAGGTGCAGCTACAACAGACAGGCCTGGTGATGGCTTGAGAGGGGAAGACATGAAAGCACATCACGGTCAGGTGTCAGGTGTATGCTACAACAGACAGGCGCCTGGTGATGGCTGGGAGGGGGAGACAGAAGCACTCCGTCAGGTGGTCCAGGTGCAGCTACGACTAGACACGGCCTGGTGATGGCTGGGGAGGGGAGACAGCAAGCACATCACGGTCAGGTGTCAGGTGCAGTTACAACAGACCAGGCCTGGTGAGGCTTGGGGAGGGGAGACAGAAGCTACATCACGGTCAGGTTGTCGAGGTGCAGTTACAACCAGACAGGTTCTGGTGATGGCTGGGGGAGGGAGACAGAAAGCACATCTAGCGGTCAGTGTCAGGTGTCAGGTGTCAGCAGTTCACAGACAGGCCCTGGTGATGGCTGGGGAGGGAAGGACCAGAAGCACATCACGGTTCAGGTGTCAGCAGTTTACAATCAGACTAGGCCCTGGTGATGGCTGGGAAGTGGGAAAGACAATGATAGCACACACGGTCAGGTGTCAGCAGTTACAACAGAGAGGCGTGAGAGGGAAGCATCCCCACCACCAGCGACATAATATCAACACTGGCGCTTGAAGTGGCACAATGAGGCACATGCCTCTAATGACTCAGTCCTTTATTAAGGCGATCCACAACCAGCGTGTGGCTGTTACCACCTCTCGGCAGAAGATAAAAGAGGGTCGAATGGTCAGGTGGACAGTCACTCACTCACTCACTCACTCACTCACTCACTCACTCACTCACTCACTCACTCACTCACGTCACTCACTCACTCACTCACTCACTCACATCTACTTCACGTCACTGCACTCACTCACTCACTCACTCCTCACTCAACTCACTCACTCACTCACTCACTCACTCACTCACTCCACTCAACTCACTCACCGTCACTCACTCACTCGATCACTCACTCACTCACTCACTCACTCACTCACTCACTCACTCACTCACTCACTCACTCATTCACTCACAACACAGTCACTCACAACACTCACTCACAACACAGTCACTCACAACAGTCACTCACAACACAGTCACTCACAACACAGTCACTCCCACATGCATACATGCCAAAATGAGGAAAAACACGCGGGCCCGGGAAGCGGCTAATGGGAGTCTTGCGTGCACCAGGCTGAGCCGAGAGGTGTCGCTTTCGACGGCGAGAAAACAGCGGCACAGGAAGCTCCAGCAGGTCTGGGGTCCCGAGATGTACAGTATTGAACCGGGACAGCTGAGGCGCCCCTTCCCCATCTCAGTGCGCGACCGGGGCACAAACAGGTCGCGGCTCTGGCGAGTGGTCCTGCCCAACACTTCCCGCACCTCGCGCATTTCAGGCACAGTGACGAGACCCGCGGCCAGCTCCTCAGGCTCGCCGAGACGGCGCACTTTGTGTGTCTGACACAACGTCTGATACGAGACCAGATAACCCGCGCCGAGCTAACCCAGTTTATCAAGCAGGTGCGGTACATGATCAAAACTTGTTGCGGCCGAAAATCACTTTTGCCTCATAGTTTGCTTATTTTGAATTCGAGACAGGTTCTTCCGTGAACCGTTACCATATATGGTGATGCAGTATCGGACCTGCGAAATGGGAACAGAGCGTTGACCGAGCAGCGGAGATGACGGACGATGGCAGGCGGTCTTCTAAAATGGTGATAGACCAGTGGAGAAATGGCCGAACACGCGTGCTCAATTAGCGTAGTGATGAACGCAGTCAGAGCTCATTACGTAGTGGAGTAGGGATGGAACGTTATGCTTAGCTTCTCTAGAAATAGGTTTCGTGGAGACGGTTTGTACAAGTGCACACTGGAGAAAACTCAACTGATGCTGTTGGAAGCGCTCAAAATTTGCGCAATGCCCAGATGTACGTAATGTGCAGCGATCACACTCTCGTACCTATTTCGGAGAGCTAAGAATCTGCGGCATCACCTTCGATTGGCACTTTGAGACTGGGAGCGCCCATATGTAAACTCCGTCACTAGTACGCTGTTTCGGCATTATCAAGTGGTCTATCGCATCTTCAAGGAGCCGCCTGCCATCGTTCGTCATCTCAGTGCTGGTCAACGCTTGGTTCGCTCGTGCAGGTCGATACTGCATCACCATTTATGGTACGGTTCACGGAAGAACCTGTCTCGAATTCAAAAAATATATATTTAACATGGGGCCAATAAGTGGATTTTCGGCCGCAAAAAAAGATCAATGTATGCGGACTTGCTTCAGAGGCCTGGTTGGCTCAGCGCGGAGAAACCTGATCTCGTACCACACGGTGAGTCTGACTCACAAGGTGCGCCGTCTCGGTGAGCCTGAGGAGCTGGCCGCGGGTCTCGTCACTGTGGCTGAGATGCGTGAGGTGCGGGAAGTGTCGGGCAGGACCACTCGCCGGGACCACGAACTGTTTGTGCCCCGGTCGAGTACTGAGATGGGGAAGAGCCGCTTCAGCTGTCGCGGTCCCAAACTGTACAACTCGTTGTCCCCTGACCTGCTGGAGCTTCCCGTGCCGCTGTTCGCTCGCCGCCTAAGGCGGCACCTGTTGGCGCAGCCTGCCGCGCCCAACTGACTCCCATAAGCCGCTTCCCGGGCCCGTGTGTGATGTGTGATGTTTGTTTATTTGACTGTATGGAATGTGTGGTGACTGTATTGCACATCCACCTGACCATTCTCACCATGCTTTATCCTCTGACGAGAGGTGGTAAAAGCCACATGCTTGTGGATCACCTTAATAAACATCTGAATCTGAAACTGAAACAGCGTCTAGTGACGGAGGTTACATGGGTGTCCCAGTGCAAAGTGCGATCGAAGGTGATGCCAATATTTTTAGCTTCCGAAAACGTATAAGTGTGATCGCAAAATTTTACCGTGAAGTTCCGGGCATTGGGCATATTTTTAGCGCTTCCCAACATCAGTTGAGCTTTCTAAGTGTTGACTCTGCGTCCTCGGCGAACAAGCTGAGGTCGTTGACGAAGACGTAGTAAAGCAGAGGGCCAAGGGAAGAACCCTGGCCGTCATCTCCCAACTCCTAATGACCGTCATCTGCAGACTTTCCCGAAAATGCGAAAAAAGGCAATCAGAACCTGTTCCATGGACTTTAAAGAGACTTGGTAAATCGATTTTGGTTCTACTAAAATATATATATATATATATATATATATATATATATAAAATGCAAAAATGCATCAACCCGCGCTCGACTGGTGCTCGGCGCCAACTTCGCCGTCCCGGTGGGGGGTGTTTAGGCACCCCTCGGCTCGAACTGGGCTCCAATGTGACGTAGACAAAAACCGAAGACAAAAAAAAACATTCGAAAGCTCTTAACAAGGACACTTGAAGTTACTTCTGTCATTTGTTAGGTTTAGGTCAATATTGAGGTCACCAGAGGTCATCAAAGGTCAGATTTTCCAGTTTTAGAACTTAGATTCACACAAACCCAAATATATCGGTAACTATGATAGGTAGGAACTAGGAACAAACGGTCGAAAGCCATTTAAGTTTGTAACCGACAACATGTCCTCTGATTTTAGATCAGGACAATAGTTTACGCTCCAGACGTCATCAAAGGTCAAAAATGCAGTTATTTGCATAACTGTTTTCGGCAAATAACTTTGTATCTGACAAAGAAAGAGCACTTATCGTAACAATATCGTGTTTGCCTCGCTAACCCTATTCCCTGTGGGGGCAGATTCTGCCCCCACCCCTGACCCCGGTAGTTTTTCGCCCGCCGCTTCTGAACCGCTACGTGATGATGATTTGGGTTTAAGGGCGCCTCAACTGTAAAGTTATGTGTCGCCCATAAAAACTATCGTCTTGAAACTTTCTGACTTTTCCTGAATATGAATGACACACGTTCTTTCAAAATTTTGAAAAAATTCGTCCAGCAGAGGCGGCTCCAGGGTCATGATGTTTTGGGGGGTCGTTACGAAAGCCGTTGTGCGGTGCATATTTCCTTCGTAGTTTGCGGTGGAATAAAAGCGTCAGAAACTAAGTCACTGCTATATACATCATACATAATTGGACTATATATACATATTTTGGGGCAGAGGCGCACTTAGGTACATAAAATGGGAGGCGATATCCTCAGTCAATTTAGGCCCTACTTCAAATAAGTAAGATGATAAAAGGCGTTCCGCACATGGTGCCCCCCCCCCCCACGTTGTTAACATGAATCCGCCTATGCGCAATATGTTACATTTAACAAATTACAGCAACAAGGCCCAGATGTGACGTTCCTATCGTCCCAAACACTCACGAACAGCACATATTTTTATCAAAAAATACCCCCATTTTTCATTCCTGTGTACGCCTATGATTTTTTACTTTTTTTACTTGTCCCTTTCATGCATTTCATGCATTTTTTACCATTTTTTGCAGACCATTTTTTGCAGACCATTTTTTGCAGACCATTTTTTGCATGAAAATCAGTCGAATCACATGGCCACAATGACCTTTGAAAAAACGCATTTTTTACCCCCTGGCCCCCATTTTTAAACAAAAAAAAGCAATTTTGGGGCGTTACCAAAAAGAAAGATGTTGTAACGACGAATCGATGGTGTTTGTTCCATCGAAATCGGCCGAGCGGTTCTTGAGATCTCGGGGGGGGGGGGATAATCTGCTCCCCCGCAAGTTGACGTAATTCTGGCCGTCTGCAAAGAATAGGGTTAAGGCACTTTGAATAATGCTAATGTTGACCTTGTTAGGTAAATTTCACATTTTGACCTCAGGTCAAGGTCATTTGGTGACCCAGGTTGGTCGTGTTTCTTATAGAACGACACGGCTCGACGAGACGAGCACAGTGTTGTCATCCACTTGTCCATCTGTATTATATCAAGTTATTAGCAAAACACTGCTGTCAAACATTTTGTCGTTGACGAGACCTGTGACATCATCGGTGACCTTGAGGTTAACAAAATTAGGTTGATTTCAACAAATGTTGCATGGCTATCGAATGCCGTTTGAATAGTTAAGATCAGTACAGACTGTAGTTACGGAGATCCGAGAGAGCTACACTAAATAGTTAGCCCCCCCCCCCCCCCCACCCCCCCCCCCCAGTAGGTTCGCCGTTACAGAAATATACCCTGGATTTACTCGCGGGTTAACAGCAATCGGGCAGGACGCCACAAAGTGGTCGTTCGCCCCTCTATTTATTCTCAATAACTTCTGACCCGTCTTAGTGACATCGATCAAGTTTGGTAGGCTGGTAGAACCATTCAATAGAACCATTTTTAAACCAGAAAAAGTTCTTAAAAATACCTTTTTGAAGAACTTTTTAAAAAGAACTGTTCTTAGAAAAATACAAAGTCAGGTCAGGTCACCGAGTTATGACGTCACAACCAAAAGTCTGCACAACGGTGTATGAGCTGATGGGTGCTCTCGTGCTATTTTATTCATTAGTATCATCACTTGGCGTTAGAAATGGATCATGACGATCTTCAGGGGCAGATGCAGAGAGGGAGGCATGCCCCCCCCCCCCTTGAGCCTCGAAGTGGCACAAGAGCCCACAAGAGCACAGGGGCCCATAGCCGATCGAAGGGACTCAAAGCGAATTTCACTCCGTTTTTAAACAATCGAAGTAAATTTAATGAAGATGGGAATGATCACCAACATGGTAATGTTTATTTTTATCCATAATGGCCTAAATTAAAGAATCAAGCTTTCGTTGTTACAACATTTTCAAGACAACACATTTTCGCATTTGCAAAAAAAATCAAGTCACGAACGCTCTCTGGTTGGTGAAGATTTCCTAGTTATTTATTTGATTTGAATATTTTATTACTGTTTGTTGTTTTTTTTCAAATGCGAAAATGTGAAATCTTGAAAATGTTGTAACAACGAAAACCTGATTCTTTCAAAAAGGCCATTATTAATAATAAATAAACATTGCCATGTTAGTGATCATTCCCATCTTCATTAATATCATACTTATGGCAACTACCACCATCTCATGTATACATTGCATAGCAAGTAAATTTGACCACTCTGACCTCCAGAGGACCCATTTTGACTTGAAGAGGGTCCATTCTGGTTGTAGAGGCCCATTTTAGCATGTGAAAGGCATATTTTGAACTAAATGGTCCATTCTGGCCTACATTTGTCTTAACCCGCGCACTGCAGGGGGTTCGCGCCGAACAAGAACTGCAGGGGGGGTGATTTCCGCTGCCCCCCCCCCCGTGAGATTCCACCAACTACGCAACGCAGCGACAAGCGGAAAACGTCATTTGGATAGCATCTAGGCAAGGCTTTATCGAGTATTTCAGCTCTTTTTCTTGATTAGGTCACAATTGAGGTACCAGTCGTTGTCCATCAAAGGTCAGATTTTCCGGTTTTAGACCACTCTTTTAGGACTCTTTTCAGAAACCCCCCATTATCTCGGAAACTATGATAGCTAGGAGCAAAACAATTAGAGAGGCAATCGATAGCTATTGGAAATTTGCAAATCGCACCCAGGTCCTACAAAATCGAAGCTCAGATCAAGTTTACGGGCTCCAGAGGTCATGAAGGTCAAAAAATACTGTTTTTAGAAAACAGTTTTTGGGAATAGCATGTCACCTAGAAAGATAGGGAAATAACATTGTTAACGCCATCGTGTTTGTCTGTTGATGCGCTTTGAAAACATACTATACGGTGACCTGGTAAGCTCAACTCAAAATTTGACCTCAGGTAGTTCATTTGGTGACTCATTTAGGTTCATAGTTGCATATGGGGCAACGCGGCCATGACGGAGACGAACACATTGGTGTTCAACTAATCGTCTCTATCTCTTTCTATCAAGAGTTATTAGGCAATATTGATGACCTCAGATGACCTTGTAGAAATCACTAAGCAGCAATTGCACCTTGATCATTTTAGAATGAGCTAAAATAACATGATTCTGAAATAATTAGCCTGATCCAATGCATATTTTCTGAATGGGAAGCATTTGTTTATTTTCCCATTCACTTATAATGGGAGGTCAAGGAAATTGGACCTGCTTTTGGTCACCGGATACGAAAATCCGAGATATAAGAATTGAGGTACTGATATATTATGAGATCCTGCAAGTTCAAACTTTCGAAAAAAAGATTGTGGGCTCTTGGCAAGAACGCAAACATTTTGAAGGTGAGGTCAATTGACAATGGACTTGTGATCGCTGACCTGAGATGACCTCATGTCAAACTTTCCAAAGTGTGTTGTAATTGATGAAAACAAACAGGTGTACACCAAAATTTGGACGAGCGCCTGCGCGCCCGCCGTGTTTTTGGGCGCTACTCCTGAAAAAACTGAGGGGGGCGGAAATCAACCCCCTGAGTGCGCGGGTTAAATATCAAAAGAGCCCAACAAGGCCTGAGGGGGCCAACAAGGCCTGAGGGGGCCAACAAGACCTGGGGGCCCACTTTGCTACATAGGTGGCCCCATCTTCGACCGAATCCTGGATTTACCACTGACGGTCATAATACATCATTTGAGATACGACACAGCTCAGGAAATCAGACTGGACCATCAGGTCAGAACTGGCCCACTGGATGTCAGAGCCCTTTGGTGCCCTTAGAAAGACAGAGTGGCCTCTGGAGACCAGATGGGCACCTGAAGGCCAGAGCGGGTCCTCTGGAGGTCAGAGTAGGCCCTACGAGGGCCAGAGTTGGCCTCATGGAGGCCAGATGGTTCTCTGGAACCTAAGAAGCTCTTGGCTGGTCTGGCAGTGCCCAGACTCTGGTCTGAGGGCCCCAACTGGATAAGATGGCCCCTGGCCCCAGTCTGAGGGGTCCAGGCCAGGGTCGAGAGGGCCCTCAGAAAGAGTCCTGGGCATCGATGACGCAGCCAAGGCTCCATAGATTCCGAGGACCCAGCTGGACCTTCAATGCAGCAGCCAGATTAGCCTCGCCAGAGGCCTACTCTGACCTCCAGTGGACCCACTCACGGGCCCAGTGTTCCCTAGATTGGAATTTTTTGGGTTTAAGGCAAACCCCTACCAGATATAATAGTTTCCCAGCTCCTTTCGCCCCAATTCGAAGGTCTATTTTCCACTCTTTTCACTTTTGATATTCTTTTTCATTCATTTATTTTTAATATGGTAAAACAGCCCGACCAAATTGGATCAGTTTGTTTAATAGCAAATGGGTACATTCTTGAGAAGGCATTTTTTTGAGGAATATTTTTCACTCTTTGCACTGATTTTTAATCTGAATTTTCCAGCTCTGCACCCTGGCTTTAAAGCAATCCCTGGAAGACTGGCTCCAGGCCTCAGGGGCCACTGGTTTAACAGAGGAACCCTCTACTTTCAAAGGGCTAACAGCTTCCAGATGGCTCTGTGGTTTTTCAGAAGACCACTATATTGCTTTACAGAGGCCCAGAGACCAGCTGGCCAGTGCTGACCTCATGAGGGCCCAGTCAGACTTCCTGAGCCATGTTGTATTTGGCTCAAATCAATTATATTATGGCCATCAGTGGCGGATCCAGGATTCAATCAAGGAGGGTCCATGTAGCAAAGTATGGCCCACAGGTCTTAGTGGGCCCCCTTAGACCTTAGTGGGCCCCTCAAGCCTTGGGGCCCTTTTGACATTTATGACAAATGTAGGCCAGAATGGATCCTTCTAATTCAAAATATGCATTTCACATGCTTAAATAAGCCTCTACAAAATACAAACCATAATAGACCCTCTTTAAGTGAAAATAGACTCTCTGGCAGTCAGAGTGGACCCTCTGGAGGCCGCTGTGGCCCTATGGAGACGAGAGTGGGCTCTCTGGAGACTATAATGTGTCCTTTGGAGGTCAGAGTGGACAAATTTGCTTGTGATTTGTTTTTAAATGGGGTGAAATTTGTTTTGTTTTGTAAGTACCTTCAGTTATTGGAGTTAAAGATGTATGACTTAAACATGAAGAAAAAAGAAGAAATCAGAAAACATATAAATACATGGGATTCTGATCAATGGGAAGAAGAAGTTAATAGCAAAACGAGTCTACAAGTACATAAGAGAAGCAAAACATGTATTCAAGAAGACCCAATCTGCAATGACATTCAGCTTCAGTAATATTGTTACAAGCAAGAACAAATTAATTGCCTTTAGAAGACAGAAAACAACATGTGAATGAAATAACATGATGCCGCCCATGCCAGCAAGAAAATGAGGATTTAGAACACTTTGTTCTGAACTTCAGCAAGTTCATGAATATAAGGAATCGGATCCCACCACTGCAACATCCGCATAATGAGCATAATGAAGTTCTGAAATAATTTATATTCAATATCTACCAAGACGAAGGGGACATGGAAAAGAAGGAGTGGCTGTACGATATTTGGAGAGCCAGAAATAAGATACTGTACAGGGCCAGGCAGCAAAGTACAATTTGCAAACTCCATCCTTCATCCATCCTTCATCCATCCATACCAGATCCATACCTAGTACCCGATAGGCGATAAGGACATACATACCACCCATAACAGGGGTGCTGATGCAAAGGCAATACCCACAAAAATATCATCATCATCAGTCATGAGGACATTCTTTAAAAAAATTGAGCCAGTGGATTGATTTTTTATAAGAACAGCCTTTGAATACACCCAAGGCTGTGGACTTTCAAACTTATAAATCTTGAAGTGTTAATAACGAGACAGTGGTGAAAATAATTAAGCTCATGAAACAAGTACATGTCTGATATATCGTTATCACTGAAGACAAAATAAATACTGATTCTGATGGCAAAGCTGAAATAAAGTGACCTCGCTCTGTAATCTCAAATGTAATGTCAATGTAACGTTAAGTGAAGACCTCTTTGACGAACAATCATAGTTAAACAGAACAAAAATACAGCAGAATCACGATAGCACTAACCCAGAAAGCGAATAAGTTTCGGCGCTTCCCCTCAACCAGAGGCCACCCGAGCACCACGGTAACCAACTCACACTTATCTGTACATGTTTTCCTCCTCCCAAGGCTCTTCGTAGCCCGAGGCAATAGATTGTCATCAAGGGCTTAGCTCCAAGCCTCCAAGGTCGTCGAAATGAACTAAGCTTATTTTGCAGCCTTTTGTTTGTCCGTGAAGCTAGCAACAAATTCGGCAACTTTGTCAGCGCCGAGCTCTGATTTACATTTTTAATGATACGGTTAATTAGACCACGAGAAACACGAATCTGATGTTTATTTTTCTATATCACGTCGCCTTCAAGGTCAAAATCAAAGTAAAAGGACGGATAACTGAAAAAGTGCCAGAAGGTACCGCTCAATTTTCTCTATTTGTTCACTAAAAGTAGCTGAGAAAAAGTTCTAGCCGAACCAGGGGCGCAACCACCTATACGGACACTACGGAATGTCCGTCCCGTTTTTGACGAGCGCCGAGGGCGTCCTCCCCCGGATTTGCTTGCAATTAGCACCGCTGACAGGACAGGCACCAGTGGCCTACAGAGTATACGGTCATTCAGGGTATGACTTGATCCTTTGGACCCGAGGTGCTCATGCAACGCTGGCGCCCCTCCGATCAGTGATGGCGCCCCTCCGACTAGTGACGGCGTCCCTCCGGCCAGTAATGGCGCCCCTCCAACCAGTGACGGCGCCCCTCCGACAAGTGACGGTGCCCCTCCGGCCAGTGGCGGCGCCCCTCCGGTTAGTGACGGTACCCCTATGACCAGTTAACGGCGCCCCTCCTGGCTCCGGCCAGTGACCTCCGACCAGTGACGGCGCTCCTCCGGTCAGTAATGGCGATTGGCGCCCCCTCCGGCTAGTGACGGCGCCCCTCCGACCACTGACGGCGCCCCTCCGGTCAGTGACGGCGCCCCTCCGGTTAGTTTCGGCGCCCCTCCGGCCAGTGGAGGCGCCTCTCCGGTTGGGTGACAGCGGCCCCTCCGGCCAGTATTGGCACCTCTCCGGGCCAGTGACAGCACCCTCGGCTAATAGTGACGGCCCCTTCGACAAGTGACGGCGTCCCCGTCCCTCCGACCAGTGATGGTGCCCCTCCGGACATTGACGGCGCCTCTCCGCCAGTGTACCGCGCCCTCCAGAGAGTGAACGGCGCCATCCGACTAGTGACTGCCCCTCTCCGGACCATGATGGCGCCCCTCCGGCCAGTGACGGCGCCCTCCGCGCGGCTAGTGACGGCGCCCCCTTTGGTCAGTGGCGGCACTCCTCCGGCCAGTGACGGCACCCCTCCGGCCAGTGATGGCACCCCTCTGACTGGTGAGAGCCCCTCTCCACCCGTGATGGCGCCCCTGTCCAGTGCCCAGTGACGGCGCCTTTTCCGGATAATGACGGGAAGACGTCGCCTCTCCTTCCGCATGGTGTGGAAGGCCTTAAAGCCTTATAGGCCTCAAAGCAATGAACTGGTCCTTTAAGTGAATTTCTGCGCACGCCATTGACAGGCACTCCTGAGGAATCGGACAGACGTCACTTCTAACAGTAAATGGCGACTGAGGAACCAGATAGACTAGCACTTCTAACAGTAAATGGCGACTGAGGAACCGGATAGGCGCCAGTATAGTGGCGTCTATATCATTTACATTATTTATTAATACTCCATTTGGGGCACCTCTGAGCGCCAAGGGCCCCTAGAATCAGGTCGCCCCCCCCCCTACCAGAAATTATCTGTGGCTCGCATGCGGCTCACCAGCAGAGTCGGGCAACCACAGCTCGGCCGCATATTTGCCACACTCGCTGGCGCGATCCAGTCTGGGGGTAAGGCATCCACGGCTGGGCCGCACCCGGCCCCCAACGGGACGTACCTAACGCCACGGGCAGTCGAGAGCCACGTCTGAGGCCTCTTGCACCAAATAATCTACTCTGATAAAAAATAATCCAACCCACCATGTAAAGCTACCCAGCCGGATATTTTATCTTGCACCAAGCGAAAGCAGCCAACTGGTATACCCAGTTGGCTGCGTTCGCTTGGTGAAGATACAATAATCCGGCTGGGTAGCTTTTACATGGTGGGTTGGATTATGTTTTATCCGGGTAGATTATTTGGTGCAAGAGGCCTCTGATCCACACGTGGCTCACGGGGGAAAATCGGGCGTTGAGCCGGGCTGGCTGCCACATCGGTTTCGCACGGAGGCCCACGCCCCACATGTGTTCTTCCGCTGGAGTACGACGGAATTTGAATTTAAGCGCCAGCTGATGGCCGTTTACGTATCAACTCGCAGTTGCGGTTAACCCGCGCCCGGCCGTGCTCGGTGCCACCTTCCTCGGGCCGGCGTTTCGACGCCCCCCTTCTAACTCGGCTCCTATGAGACCTAGACATAAACCAAAAACACCATCATTCGAGAGCTCTTCAAAACGATTTCGAAACTATTTCGGTGAAAATTTTATCAGGTCAATATTAGAGTCACCAGAGGTCATCAAAGGTCAGATTCTTCAGATAAGGGACTTAGCTCCAGATACCCCCAATTATCTCGGAAACTATGATAGCTAGGAACAAACAAGTGAAGAAGCAATAGATAGCCATTTAAATTTTCAATCGCCCTAGGGTCCTCAAATCTCATCTCAGATCAATAGTTTGGGCTCCAGAGGTCATCGAAAGTCAAAAAGGCTATTTTTTGCCACAAATGTTTTCACGGATAACTGTTTACTTAAGTAAGATATGGAAATGATTGTGACACCATCGTGCTTGTCTCGTCAAGACACTTCAAATCACGTAAATGGTTACCAGGTCAGGTCAATCTAGAAATTTGACCTCAGGTCAAGGTCAAGTGGTGACCCAAAAAGGTCATATTGCATAATGGGAGACGCGTCTTGACGAGATAAACACATTGGTGCTGTTTTCATTTCTCTATCTTAGTTGTATCGAGAGTTATTGACAAAAAGGTGCTTGTGACCTCGGATGACCTCGGCTGACCCTGTAGGGTTATACCAGAACAAAGACTGCACCTCAGTCTTCAAGAATAGCCTATAATAGCATGATAAAGAAAGGAATTGGGCTGATATTATGCGTACCCTTACCCTTAGAATGGAAAGCATTTGAATATTTCCCCATTGACTTATAATGGAGAGTTCAAGAAAATGACCTGACCTGTGGTCACCGATATGTAAAATCTGAGATACACGAACTATAGGTAGTAATGCTCTCATGGAATCCTGTAAGTACGAAACCGATCAACTAACGACTCTGGCTTTGGTAGGACCGCAAACTTTTTGGGAGGTGGGGTCACATGACCCGGCCTGGTGACCTGACCTGACATGACCTGAAGTCAAAAAAATAGTGAAGGCTGGGCAAAGGATGAATGAACAGGTATTGAAAATTTGGCGGCGCTACGCGCCGCCAAAATTTGAGATTGATCAACCAAAATAAAAAGGCGTGTTTCTAGATCAGTTTTTTCTCAGAAATAAAATAATGACATTAATTATTCTGTATCTGATCACTAAAAGCAAAACAAAATCACTTGAAATTTTTTGTCATGACTTTCTTATACTTCAATGAAATAAGTCAGTCAAAAAATTAAGATGTTGCTTTGTGATTTGTTTTGGATAGATAAAATCAAATAACACAGCAATATTTTCCCTATTTGTTTCTATAATGTGTATAAATTCCGTGTTTTATATCTTCACAAAAATGTGTCAATTTTCACACCAAAAACTTTTTGGAATCTTGGGGGTCAAAACCTCATGCTTTTTTAGTTCTAAGAAAACCATTTCAACTACAATGTAATTTCCATTTTTAATTTTGTACTTTTAATTTGTATCAAAGCTGAAAGCTCACTTCTCTACGGGCATCCAAACATTTATCATCTTTCTTCAAACATTGCATGACATGACGTCAATAAAACATCATCATCTCTTTAAGTAGGTACTACCATGGATGAGAAATACCCTGGATTGGCCACTCAGCGACAAATGTGACCGGCCAAATGACATACAGGAGACCGGTTTGTTTATGTTAAATAGCGTCGAAAAGCGGAAGTGCTTCAGATGCTTTTTCCTCTGCAAGTACAGTTAATGGTTTTTTTTGACCGCATATAAATATTGGTATATATAATCCTTGGAAGGTAAGGATCATAATGGTGGGCGTGCCGTTGCTGTACATTCATTGGTTATTTAATAATATAGAAATGTGTAATGCCATTTCCAATATGGGACCATGGATCACGTAATATACTTCATCATTAATTTTGACCTTTGACCTTGGAAGTCAAAATCGAGGTCAAAAGTCACGGTATACTTCATCCATGATGGGACCCAACAACGCTGAATACCTATTTGTTCATACCAGGGGCGTCGCCACAGGGGGGACGGGGGGACACCGAACCGTCCCCCCCCCCCAGCGTTAGGCTTGGGGGGATTATCCCTCCAGTTTTGGACAGTCTCCCAGGCATTATCTACACTTCACTCGAAAACAATGCATTTTTTCAATATCGTATGCGTTTGGAAAAGCATGTGCTCAGCCTTTTTCCCTTTTGACTTTTTTCCCCTTTTGAAGGGAATTTGGCAGCAATTTAAGCAGCGTTTCGACAGCAGAAGACATGAGGCATGGCGCGAAATAGATAAATCTCCAACTCGCTAAACAAGAGCGGCTCGGAGCATGAGAAGTTTGCCCTATCTCAATACGTTACCGACATCAGCGCCGCCCTGGTGGTGGAGGTACGCACTAACGTGCACACATTTATTCTGAGGGTCACTGCGGCTCTCCAACTGGAGTGAGGATCAAATAACAAAATTCAATATAATCACAACACTTTACACATCATCTAGAGCAAATAATATTGCACACTCATAATTACATTCACCTCACTTAGTGCTTTAGAATGTAGGACTATCAACAAGTGTGATGTATGTACGATAAGTGTGAATGTTGGTCATTGGTCAACGCACCATGTAACTCCACTATAATATGCAGAGTGGATTGCTATGAACATATGAACATTATTAAACATACTCATTGATCATTTGAACATCTGGGACATATCAAAGATTGCATAATATATCAGCATCCAATTAACCTGCCGAGAATGTCTTTAACTTCCCCGAATCTGATAACCAAACACTATTAAATGAACAACTCGTTCCTAACTAGCTAGCCTGATGTGAGTGTGACGTCGGAAAATTGCAGAACAAAATATGATATTTATCTGCTCACCTACCAATCAACCAAGGACAGAATTAAAAAAGGTATGTACTATTTAGCAGGAAATCATTGGAATGATACATAAAATACATAAACGACGGCGCGCGGGACGGGGCACAGCAAAGAATATCACTGGTTTTGCATGTTTTTTATCATGACTGTTTGCTTGTCGGCGGTCTCGTCTTGCCCCTCCTGGCGGTGATAGAACCAGCGGCAGATGAGCCCGTGACGATGCTCCTAC